>CM022704.1:19582410-19733424 GCA_012295165.1 Asparagus setaceus | reverse complement strand
AATATAATATATTTTAGAAAGCTCGACGTGCTCTACAAGTTAATATTGATGTTAACAGGTTGATGCGGAAATAAGCTGGCTGAAATGCTTTTTTTAGCCGGCTGAAAGCTATCAGGCAGCAGACCCGATTTGTTGCTGTTGATGATGATGGATCATCATCTTGCCCTCTTCTTTGATGCCACCACCAGCACCACCAACTCCTTGGCTCGGACATGATGACCATGATACGGGCACATCTAGCTGCTCTCTCTCTCATTTTTTTTTCTTTTTTCTTTTCTTTTCCTTAATTATCATCTTGTTATTTCTGATAGATGAATATTTGCGGATAATAATGTTAGAGGACAGGTGGAGGATTTGATTGTGAGTGCGTTTGGATAAACATATGCCAAGTTGTGAACGTAACAACGTAAGTGCATAAAGTCAAAGGAAAAACTACACGTGGCTTTTGCAATTAATTTTGATTACGACGGGTATATATCTAACATTGGACATTTTGCTTGTAAATTCGGCAATCTAAGAATTTTAGGAAATTAGAAACAAACTAGCACTATTTTGTTTATTTTATGAGATCTTCAATTATAAATACTAGTATTTTAGCCTGTGCTAAGCACGATCTTACCGCCATGTTCTGATCTTACATCAACTTTTCAATCCTTAGTTTATATCCTATTTTTATTCTGTTTCACTATCTAAAAAGATCCCCAAGGGTATCCAGTTTCAGCTTTAAGACTACAAATTTGTGCTTCTGATGGTGTGCAGTATTTTGCATTGTTAAGAGGACATAATTTCTGATTTGGTTAGATATTTTTTCTATTTTCAAGAAAGTAGGTCTACTGTTGGGTGGAAATTGTTTGTATAAAAATATATAATTTGTGCCTTAATCTACCTTTGAAGTGATAATGGTTAGGGGCAACCAACAAATTTCTCAATAAATATGACATAGTATGTGAAGTATTTTGAATCCTTGATTAATGAAAAGATGCAAAATATGTTTAAATAAAAGCATATATATATAAATATGCTCTCGATATCACCGAGAGAGTATTCGGTGGATTTGGGTCCATAACATTAATGGCACACCAAAAGGATATCAATCTGATACTTCTTGATCATATCGGTTCTCAACCACTCAAGTACAGAGTTGTTCTGACCGATTCATCTGCATTTTCCTTGCACTCTCGCATGCTCTTCCCCATAAAAGCATTTAACAACGATACATGTTGATTTTGAAATGGACGGTCTGATCCGATTGTTCCCATTTCGATAACTGAATCAGACCAGCCGATTCCGAACCACAGCGACGATAGCTGTCATACAAGCTCTAGTAACATTGCTTAGCTCAAATCTTTTCATATAGTTCACTGAAATATTAGCAGAAATCTAGTCACAATGCTAGTGAAAATGAGTCAAAGAAGTATGACAAGCGTGCAATTTTGCGAGAATCCCTTGTTTTTAGTCTTACTTGTGGCAGAAAATTTCTGAGGCCCATAGATTTGTCCTCTCTGCATCCGAACCCTGTGCAGAGATCAAATGGTTTTTGTTTTTTGTTCTTTCTGGAGATATCAGGTTACCTCCTTTAGTTTCTATGTACTTTGTAGGTACTATGTGAGTACACAGAGAATAAGTGTAGATTTATACAGTTATGCTAGAGGACAGTAGATTGATAACGGAGAGTTGAATTTGTCGCTTTCTGAATGGAAAGAAAGGTGGTTTAGTTAAGAGGTCATCTATGAAAAATTAAAGAATGAATAGAACTTTCGGATGTCGATTTGAAAAATCATATCCTAATAGAAGAACTACAACAGTATAATTATGACGAAATTATTTAATGCATTACTGTTAACAGTCATTCAATAGTTAGAAATTGATCAAGTCCCCAAAGAAAATAAATTGCTAACAATCTAGAAGCAAAAGTAACATTCTGGATTTCAATGTTCAAAGTGAGAATTCTCGCTAAAACAAGGATACTATAAGAGGAAAAAAAAAGGTACTCTAGGTTTAGTATAGCTCACTATACTAAGCTGGAGTGATACATGTTGAAAGAAGCAAGGAGAGATATATCTCGGATCGGTGCTCCGATCTACAGCTAGTGATGACCGGCTTGGATTCTGACGGTGGAGGGAACTACGACGGACGAGACACCCCTTACTGTTCACGACGCACGTAGCAACCTCGATCAATACCATGAGCACGTTGCTAATATTAGTATGTGAAGTGGTGTGTTTTTGAGATGAAGCCTCCATCCTTATTTATAGGGAGAGCTTTAATTAAGAGATAGGATCAATTGGTTAATGGTCAAATCTCAATTGATAAAAATAAATTATCATGAAATCTTTGACCAAATTAAGATTAACCAATTGATAGTTATCCCAAGATATCACCCCTACAACAACCCAGATACGTTTAGATATGGTAGCCACTTAAGATCACCAAAAACCAACATACTCCCACTCGACCGAAAAGTGGTTTGCAACGCTCTGAATCGATCACAAGGTCCATACAGCTGTTGTGTTGTGAGACCATCGAGACCATCTGCAATTGGCGAGCTCTATACTACAAACTCTTTTGAAGAGCGAGAATAGAGACATCGAGCCCTTTGAGAAAAGAAAAGTATAGACAGAGTCTCGTATACCCCGAATCAAACTATAAACACATCTCTAGTCCGAGTATCTTCTAATCCCTCTTAAGACAAGCATACTTGACTACCGCGGAACTATTTGGTAAGATCCGCACTTCATCAAAAACGAAGCTCTAGATGCTGACTCATTGCCAAAGTAGATGTGTTAGTGGTCTTTCTCTCGCATTACTATTGATTCAATCTAAGAATAGTTGCTTTCTCAATCACCTTCCTTTAGGCCGAATCTATCATGGCCATAGGTGAGGAGTCAAAGTAGCAACACTGCTCCCAAACCTTCACAACATAGTCGAATATCACTATGGGTATAAGTGGAACAAATTATATGCTCCATATGATTTTGGCTTCACACGGTAGCGAAAAAGGGATCCATTCGCGTATC
This sequence comes from Asparagus setaceus, assembly GCA_012295165.1. Lineage (NCBI taxonomy): Eukaryota > Viridiplantae > Streptophyta > Magnoliopsida > Asparagales > Asparagaceae > Asparagus > Asparagus setaceus. Next base: position 19,730,407 of record CM022704.1, on the reverse strand, counting down.
CTAAAATGATGGAAGTCGCCCAGCACACGTGGTAGGATCACGTGTCACGATGGAGTAACGCTCCACTAGAGAGTTATGTTCATCTCTACATCGTGCAAATCTTGACCAAATCAACGAGACCATCGTGCTTAGGCCTGTCTGTCTCCCACTCGGCAAGCGTACCATCGCGTCTAGGCGGAGCCCAAACACATCTGGCTTTGAACATGTTGTAACGAACCTAGGACGTTCGTTGAGTCGATCATTTTCAAGAATGATCTCATCTCGATTCTCAATTGAGGCGATACAGCTCGTCCATGAATGTATCTCAATATCAGCGCAACTCATTAAGCTGCTTGCTATCTATGCAATTCGTGACGTTTCTCATAGCCATCTCATATTTTCTCACTCGGTCATAGCGCTAAAGGCGACTGTTCGTGTGAGTGAGCCAGTCATTTTATCCTGTTTGAACATCTTTAATTATTTTGCTCATTATTTATTCAAATGACATTCCATAATATTTCATAGCATCCACAAATAAGTATTGAGAAAAATAAAATGAATGTCATAAAAGCCAACCATAAAATCATCCGAAATATAGGAAAAATGATTAAGTGTATGTAACTAAATACATACTACATCACCACACATGCGACCTAAAGCCCTAACATGAGTTCTGAATAACTCGGCAGAGAGAGGCTTTGTCAGCAGATCAGTGACCATGCAATCGGTAGGTATGTACTCCAAGACCACTTCCTCCGAACGGTTCCTTATAAATTTGAACTTTATATCTATGTGTTTTATTTTTGCATGGTACTTGGTATTCTTGGCATGATCTATAGCTACCATGCTATCAAAGTATAATGTAACTGGATTTAATGTACGCGGAATGATCTCAAGATCCTATAAGAACCATCGTAACCTGATCGCCTCTTGTGTTGTCGCTGAAGCAGCAACATATTCTGCTTCCATCACGGAAAGTGCGATGATCGTCTGTTTCTTAATACACCAGGACCTAGTCCTACCTCTATGCAAAAAACCATATGTCGAAGTTAACTTGCGCTCATCGTAATCACCGCCCAATCGGCATCTGTATTTCCTCTGAGCTGTAGATCCGATTGATCATAGCACAACACATAATCTTGCATATGATTATCACATTTTAATTATTTTATACTTATTACCTATGTTATATGAATAACGATATTAATACTTATCTTTAGCAGTTAATAAAGAAATAATGAATAAAGCTCATGACTAAATTCGAATTTCTACCATTTTTGAAGCCTAAATCTAAAGACAAACAAAGATCCAAGATACCAAAGTGATCCAAGAGAAATTCGTGAAGAAAAATCAAGAAACGACAAATTCGGTTGGAAACCAATCGTTACGTTGCTAACCGGTTGGTCAACCCATTGGTTTCCAACCGAATTTGTCTTTTCTTGATTTTTCTTCACTAATTTCTTGGATCACTTTGGTATCTTGGGCCTTTGTTTGTCTTCGATTTGGGCTTCAAAATGGTAGAAATTCGTAGAATTTGAGTCATTTGGGCTTTTATTCATTATTTCTTTATTAGCCTACAAAATAAGATAAAATTAATTATTAGTAATATCATTATTCATATAACATAGGTAATAAGGGTATAAAATATAATTAAAATGTGATAATCACATACCCCGCAGTCTCGTGATCACCCTCTTCATCACGCTTCTGCCATGTAGGTCCACGATTAGACTGGAACCGACTAAGCAACCCAACAACAACGGAGATATCAAGGCGAGTACACACCATTGCATACATCAAGCACCCAATAGCATTCGAATATGGGACATTTTTCATCTGCTTCCGTTCTTTATCTGATTTTGGACAAGATTCAATGCTTAATTGATGATTCTTCTGAATAGGAGTGTCAATGGGTTGCAAGTTGTGCATCTGGAATCATTCCAGTACATTCCTTATGTACGTCTCTTACGAGAGTCCAAGGATCTTCTTAGAACAATCTCCATGAATCTTTACTCCGAGCACATAACTCACATCATCCATATCTTTCATATTGAAAGTTGGGGACAACCATCCCTTAGTAGCGCCTGTCATCTCCTTATCATTAGAAGTCATCAGTATGTCATCCATACACAATGTCAAGATGAGAAAGTTGTTCGAGGATCGTTTTAGATACACGTAGTGATCCTCTTCGACCATCATGAAAATTGAAAAATGGCTCGATGAAATCTCAAATACCACTGCCTAGACTATTTTTTTTAGCCCATATATGGACTTTTTGAGCTTGCAGACTTTATGCTCAAGACCTTTAGATACAAACCCCTCGGGCTGATCCATAAAAATTTTCTCGTCTAGTTCTCCATAGAGAATTGCAGTTTTTACATTCATCTGGATAAATTTCAAATCCATGCGAGCAACCAATGCCAGAATCGCGCGAATTGAGGCAAACGTCACCATAGGGGAGAAAGTTTCCTTATAGTCTACCCTTCTCACTGGGTGTATCCTTTCGCCATGAGTCCCGCTTTAAACCTATCAATAGAACCATCTGACTTTCGCTTGACTTTCAAAACCCACTTGTTTTCAATAGCCTTGCGCCCAGCCAGAAGGTCCACCAAGTCCCAGACTTGGTTTATCCTTATGGACTCCATCTCATCTTTCATGGCATCCATCCATTTCTCCGCATTGGGGCCAGAGAGAGCCTCATGTAAAGACTTTGGATCCGCAGCTTCATGCGGTGCCACCATACACGCTTCCCCCTCAATCTCAAAATGACGACGAGAGATTGGTTGGAGATTGCTTCATCTGAGTTCTTGAGATTCTTGTTATGGTGGTCTAGGATTAATTACAGGTATGCCACTCTCACTGTCCCCATGAAGCATAGGACTTTGGTCCTCATGCTCATCTGGGCTACTTAGTGCACTTTCCTCCATCTCAAACAAGTCAAAGTCTTGGCTCATTTCCCCCTTAGGGCCAATTTCCCAGGTGGATGGGATGTGGTGTGTACATAAGCCGCTGAGCCCTATGACCGCAAATTGCCCAAGTCAGGTTTTTCGCCGGTCCAAAGCTCAAAAGGTGTGGAATCAACAGCCTTAGAAGGCACACAATTTAGTACATAGGCTGTAGTCAACAACACATCTCTCGAAAAGGATATGGGTAAATTCACTTGCGCCATCATGGACCTCACCATATTAAATAATATTTTATTTCTTCTCTCCGCCACACCATTTTGTTAAGGAGTATAGGGAGTAGTCATTTGTCGGATGATCCCTTTCTTCTCACACAGTTCCATAAACTGTTCAGAAAGATATTCTTGACCACAATCAGTTCGTAATGCTTTTATGCACTTGTCAAACCAATTCTCAACCTCATTTGAGTAACACTGGAAGCAACCCAGTGCTTCAGACTTGTGGAAGTTCAGGTAGACATGATCATATCGTGGATAATCATCTATGAAGGTAATGAAGTAAGGGGCTCCAATCTGAGCGTTCACACTTAGTGGTCCATAAATATCAGAGTGGATCAATTGCAACGGTGCAAATGCACGTTTAGCTATTCCAAATGGTTTTCTTGTAGCTTTGCCTGCAAGGCAAAGCTCACAAGTGGGTAAGACAACCTTAGCAAGCGAACCAAGAAGTCTGCCTCGAGCTAGATGGGCCATCCGTTCATGCCCTATGTGTTCCAATCTAGCATGCCATCTCATAGAATCATTCAGAGAACTAGAGTTCACAGAATAGCTATAAGGTTTATTGAAATTGCAACAAAATTGTCCACATCAATAAAGTACAAACTATTTGAATTTTGCTCAGCAATATGGCAATCATGTCCCTAATAAAAACATTATTTTTATTAAAACGAATGTCATAAACAAAATGAAATAGCTTAGACACTGAAAGGAGATTTCACCTAATCTTCGGGACATGCAAGACTTTAGGAAGAAGCTAAGTGCTTCCACCTCCCAGATCCACCTGGAATTTGCCGATACCAGCAACTTCCACGCTCGAATCATTTCCCATGAAAAGTCGCTTGTTTCCCGTTGAAAAGCGATGATACTCCACAAACCCATCATTGTTCCATGCCACATGATTTGTGGCCCCTGAGTCTACAACCCACAAATGAGGATATTCAGTAAGAGCCGAGAAGGACTGACTGTAAACTAGTGCATCATGTAAAGATGGAGTGAGTACTTTCTTCTGCAGCGTGCTTTTACACGCAAGGCGTCTCAACTTTCTAAAGCTATGATATGTCATTTTGGTCTTTTCCTTCTGCTTTCGAAAAGAGACATGTTCACTTGGCGCCTCAAGTTTCTTGTCTAGAGTGACTAAATGATCATAGATTATTGTTTTAGTAGCCATGTCCTATATACACATAAGACTTGATTTTAGGTTGCTTTATGTATGAGCTAAAATAATTATTTTATTTTCACAAAATATAAATTTCAATCTTTAAAAAATCATTGTAGTGAGACCAAAACTTCGCTATGCTTGGAATAAAATCTCGCTTGACAAATCATTTAAGAAAATCTTATAATTTATTTTTCACCAAAACTTTTAGGGCATATTTAGGAGCCGTAGAGCTTCCACCAAATATCACCTCCCTCATTTATGTTTGTTCGCGGGGAAAGTTGACTTGTTATTCATTGTCCTTGAATTCGCTTACAGCTTCTTTGGCCTACAACAAAATTCAAAAGAAATGCCTTTTATTTTAAGGTGTACAATGGAAATAAAAATTACAACTTTTTCCTCAGAGGAACAAACACGAGGATCTCGCTATATCGTAGATCCTCGCTATGGGTTCTTTGCCTGCGTCGGACTTGAATCGTCCGCGGGACCACCGCTGCACTCGCATCCGTAGAGACCTCGCTCGAACTACAGACGCAGGTGGGCCCGCTTCACAAGGAAACGAAACGCCTAAGGGGATCACACTCACGGGAGAGGATCGCCTTCGATCACACTCACGAAGGAGAGGATCACGAGCGGTGAGATCTACTAGAGAATTCACAATGCTATCCCCAGATTAAGACGGCTTAATCTAGAGGGTATCTCAGGTTCGACCAATTCGCCACTTCCGCCAGATCAGGCCGATCGAACTTGTGCTCGCCGGTGCCGGAACCGCAAGGCCGACTACTCGTAGATCTCATGAATTCTTCGAAGATCGAAAGTCCAAATTCGTCCAGCCTCTCAAAAATCCCCAAAATCCACCGAAGTCCCCTTCAATGAGGAGAACCCCTATTTATAGCATTGGCAAGCGTCGCTCTACCACTTCAGTTACCCTCGCCAAGTTGTCGAGGTGGGCTCGCCATGGTGGCTCGAGCTACCTCCCCACTGTCGGGATTCTACCAGCAGGAATAGGTGGTGCTCTGGCCATGGTGGTCGAGCCACTTCTGCCACTTCTCGAGGCACCTCGCCGTCGAGGTGGTTCGCCATTGTGGTCGAGCTACTTCTCGCCACTTGTCGAGGTAACTCGCCGTTGGCCGAGGCGCCGCTTCTTCTTTTTCCGCCGCTTCGCCGCTTTTCCGACTTCTGGCTTTCTCCGACTTAGGTTCCGCTCAGTATTTGATTCCGGACTAATTTGGTTCGCTTCCTCAACGGTCCCCGAACCGACGTCTGCTCAAGTCCGTTTGAACCGTGCGTGACGCCGGAGTTTGCCGCCGTTCGCTTTAACGATTCGACGTCCAGTATCATTCGATGGGTTGTCATTCGCCGACTCCCCATCACGAAGTTGGTTTCGGGATCTTGTAAGTATTTTTCAACGCTTACAGATATTCTCCAAAGCCGCCTCGCCTCGATTCTTGATGAGTCCGATGCTTTGACATGATGGTTCCCCTTTCGCCTACCGAGGGTCCCAAAAGATAGCTTCAAGTCTTCGATTCTTTCGCACCATCCAGCTTCTTTGTAGGATTTTCGATAAGATCACGGTGTCGTGATTTATTGTCCACCGCTTGTTAAAATCTTGATTCAAGCCGGTGGGTGAGTTTTGTTTGTAACTCGTGGTCGCTGGTTGTTGTTTGACTAACCATCGACTTTTGACTTATCCGTATGTCGGCGAACTCCTTGTTGCTTACACGCTGGTTGTGTCGAATACATGGAATTTCATAACCCTCACGGCTATTTCTTCCATCATCACGTGTTGTTGGTTTAACCACGCCGGATTAATCTTTTCATGGAGATATCCTCCAAGGATTCCTTGTCGAAACAAGAGACCATTTGGCTTTCAACCATCGTGCTGGCCTTCGGTCGGCGAATGCGACGCTTTGGCCTTTGTTGGGATATGATTATTCATAGTGGGAGAAGTTCTCCGACTAGACACGCTTGTCCTGACTTACATGCCTCGCCGTTGTTCCTCTCTTGGATATTATGGTAGGAGGACATCGAGGGTTATCGAAGTTATCCTTAAGAATATGGTTTTATTCTCCAGAACTCCTCAAGAAAACTTGGAAACATTTATACCGTAATCCTAGTTGAGAGTAGGATTAGGCGACGCTGCTGATCGGGCGCCGGTAACCGCAGACGATCGAAGTTATCCTTAAGAATATTTCTTGTGAGAATATTCTTCCCGAACTTCTACAAATTAGGAAACCGCTTATACTGTAATCCTAGTTGGAGTAGGATTACACGCTGATCTGACGGCCGATGTAATCCGCAGACGATCGAAGTTATCCCTAAGAATATTTCTTGTGAGAATATTCTTCCCGAACTTCTCTACAAATTGGGAAACAGCTTTATACCGAATCCTAGTTGAGTAGGATTAGGCTGCACGCTGATTTGCGCCGGTGTAATCCGACATCGAAGTTATCCCTAAGAATATTTTTGTGAGAATATTCTTCCCGAACTTCACAAATTAGAAATAGTTTATACTGTAATCCTAGTTGAGTAGGATTAGACGACGCTGCTGATTTGCGCCGGTTAATCCGCATCGATCGAAGTTATCCCTAAGAATATTTCGTGAGAATATTCTTCCCGAACTTCTCGACAAATTAGAAACAGCTTATACCTGTAATCCTAGTTGGAGTAGGATTGGGCGACACGCTGATCGGCCGATGGGCCTTCATGAGGTGTTATTCTCGCCGATAAATCTTCTAATCTTTCCAAACTTGGCGGAGGGGTAGGAGCCAATCAACGGACTGATTTGGCACTATTTTGACATCCTGATAAGGTTCCACTAGGACTCCTAATTAGGGCTGATTAGAGTCCCACTAGAATTGATTTGGGCTCCATTAGAATTCCTACCTTGCCAAATAGGAGTCCTTGTTCAAAGAGGATTGGGTCCATATGGGGTTAAATACCACATAAATCACTTTTCTTGACCTAGGCCGCCCCCTCTGCTTTCCTCTTGTTTTCTCCTTCATACCGCCTCGCCTCCTTCGATCAACGAGGTATGTGCACGAGGGTTTTGTAAATTCTTTTTCTTTTCTTTTCTTTTTTTCTTTTCTGGTGTGCAGGCCAGGAACCACGAGGGAGAAGGACGAGGGCACGACCGGAGCGGCGGCGGCGCCAGTGCGCCGGCCGCCGTTCTCGACCGAAGGCTGGCACGCCGCCTCGACCGAAGGGCTGGAAGGCTGGTTCGGCTGAAGCGACGGGCCGCCGGGTTCGACCGATTCTGGCTGGTCGCCGAAGGCCGGCCGCCGCCTGGCGTTGCTCGCTTTTGGTCGCATTGTGGCGTCTGTTGGTGCTCGGCTGCGGCCGCCTGGCCAAAGCCACGACCTGACCAAACGGGCTCTTTTGCTGAATTCGCTGATTTTTCAACGATATCCGACTTTATTTTATCCTTTTGTAGCTCGATGTCGCCGCAAGATCTCATGTTCGAGGGGTCGATCAACTTGCTCGCAGCTGCGGAATGCACGCCTTCTTTTGAGGTGCCATATTATCTTCTCAGATATACATCGCAATCCCCGCCGCTTCCTTTGTGAGGCGCATTGGGATGAGCCGAATCCTCCTTCGGGACCGACACTTCAGATTGTGTACACTCGCTATGACCCCGCTTTGTTCTCCTTTGTGAGGCGACAAGAGCCAAATCCTCCTTGTGGGGACCGACGCTTCACGATTGGTTTTGCTTGGTCATCACCCGCTCGATGTCTTTAACGGAGCGATTTCATACCGCACTCTTTCTAGAACGGAATATTGCCGCTTGGTTTACGCTGACTATATTTATCGCTCTCCCGTATTCGACACGTGAAATCGCTATACCTGCTATAAGGTCGTGACTCAATCTATGTAAGATGAATTCAACGCCATTTACTAACTGAATATTTTCTTCAGCTTGATTATTCCTCGAACTTTTCCAGCCTACGGTTGATGGACGCCATAGTGACTATTATTCCTCGTGGTGATGATCCCGATTTTTATCTCGCCGATTTGCACCCAAGACATCACCGAGACGATCTGTGTCAGATTTGAGGGGAGTTCCCGATTCTCCGACGCATTGGTCACCGATGCGCCACTGTGAAGAGACACCAAATTTATCAACCTTGCGTAAAACAGATTATCTATTCGGCGACTCGCTTAAGGATCCTGATACGCCTTTGTCGAGAGCGAAGCGTGGTTGAACCAAGACGACGGAGGTCCTTTGTATATTCCTCGATACCTCGGCCGCCATTGATCGATTTTAGACACCACGCGGACACGCCAGATGTCCCGGCGGCCCGACCGAGGATCGGATCATATTCATTACGGATTTATTACCCGCCAGCCCGCCGTTCCAACAGAATCGCCATCGGCCTTCACCTCGGGTTGTGGCTGGACACACCGCCCCGGATGAGCTCTCTTGTTCCTGCCGACTTCAAGAATCGCCACGCGGGCGAGATGCCGCCATCTAGTCATAGATTTTACTACCGGGTTCACTCATCGTAAACATTGGTGGGTCGCTCGACCAACTACGCCCTCAAACCGATGGGATGGAGAACTTCGTGTTATCTCAGATTCACGATTCGCGCTACACATGTATGGCCTTTCAATCAGCCAATCATTTCTTTGCCTTATTTGAGCTCTACAATCCGTGATTCAAATACATTTTTCACTTAAACACGGCGAAGTTGGGTCGGTTTTACATGAGATGTATCGGATTCGATTTACCCATGGGGAAGATGTCAGACAAGAGTATTTCCTTCCAATCAGAACCAGCCTACCAAGAAACACACACCATCGCCACAAAATTTTGTGGGATCTCACTTGTCATTATCATATAGCTCGCCTAATCCAACCTTTATGCCAAAAGGAAATCGCAGTGAGTCCAAGCAATTTGCCAATTACTTGTTCCAAAGATTTGAGGACAAATCATGAGGAAATATGTGAACTGCCACCGCTATCTTTCTCAAGGTTAATGAACTGATCGAGAGGTCCGAGGCTAACTCTTATACCACGCCGAAGATGGTTTTCCCTGTGGACCAAGTTTGCAACCTTTCGTGGCATGCGTAAAGCCTATCCAACCGACAACTCTTTCTAATGGCCATCTTGCAACCGCTAAAGAAATGTGTGGTTCCATATCAACTGATGATGCTTTACCTTTGAGGTCCTTTACCTCCGTAGCTCAAATTTTGCCCACAAGAAGGAACTCTCCTTCCCAGAATGGTGGCCAATATTCACCGTGGATTGCGATATAGTCCGAAGCAAGCATCAGAGAAAAGACGCAGCCATCATCACGCATTCCTTCCGTCCGGTAGAGCTCCCATATACCTATTTGATGGCCCTGTTGTCCTTTCATCGCTCCGGACATGATGTCGGCACCGGTTCCACAGATTCGCCTACTCCTTTCTTTGGCGGTAGAGGATTGCGATGGAAGGCGGGCTTTGCAGAGATTAAGAAACAGATGCGCATTCACAAAGGGTGGACCTTTTCCGATGTTTTCCTCGATTCCGGGTCAATATGGTGAGTCCTTGGTCGACGAGGAGGTGCCGAAGACACGCTAGACTTCACTTGACATTGGCCGTTTAACCGCTAGTGAATATCGTGCCGGTATCTCACTTTCCGGTAAAGGAGGAATGCTTCATTGAGCCTTACTCGCCGCTTTTCTCGCCTCTCTGCCGCACTAACTTTATGTTAAACCCGAACCCACAGCCTGCACTCGAGGTGGACTTGTGGATGGCCTTCGAGCATGGTGTGGAGCCGCCATGGGATGCCCGTGCTAGATTCGGGCCTCGAGCTCGTGACCACAGTCCGGAGTCGACATTCCTTCATTGTAGTTGGCTATTAGTAGCTAACGAGCCAGCCCCTCGTGAGGGCTATCTCTCGCACTGTGGTCGGAAGCATCAAGCAGCCGACACTCTGACATCCCTGCATGCGCCAAGTTCGTGGAGAGGAAGCCAATCTCATCCACCGATTGAGGCCGAGGGGAATTCCACCACTCGTGTCGGGACTTTAGAAGAGGACCAAGCTGAGGTCGCTAACCTTGGTACTCTCCTTTTTCCCTTCGCTTTCATCCTTTCTATTGATTCCTCATCCAACCGAACTTTTAGGAAAATCATAAGAAGAGGAATTTCACCTTCTCGAGGGGTTAAACGAAAGAGATTAGCCCATAAGACTCGTGAATTCTCGTCCTTTGATATAGACTTGACCAATGATGATCCAAATGACGGAGGTAACAACCGCCATGATGTAACCTGAAGTTTTCGCTTTTGAGACTAACGTCTCCGCTTGCATGCAGGGGTTTTAGAGATTATGACTGGTTTTGATTTTCCTCACCACAATTCTCACAGCTGGGCCGCCATGCCGAGCCAAGTTTTACTCAACAGATGTATGGAGCTATATGAGGAGGCCGATGTAGGACCTGATTCGTGAACCCGTGTACATCTAACATCGATAACTCCTCTTCTAGATGGCTTAATGCGAATTGAACGACTCTAATTGCACTCCATTAATTGTCTCTTTGCTTTTTGCTCTTTTAGAAGGATTGCAGAGACAAATGCACGAACCGAGGCTAGGCAAGCTAATTCCATCAGAGGGAGGTAAGTAGCTTTACCTATTGTTCGTCAACTCTTAGTTGCATTCGCTTTCCTAATGCCTTCTTTTCACTTCAATGGAAGATTTCGTGGAAGCGGGTTTATACTAATACTTCCATGGATGACTCACGACTGGTCACGTGATGGCAATGCATTCGTGAAGATTTACCAAGCTACCATCCTCAAGAAGGTATGAATTTTCTTCGACAATTATAGGACCACCTTGGCCAATACCACTATAATTAAAAGAGGCCGACGCCCTTTGTGTAGTGGCAGGACTCCTCTTCCGCCGCTTTAATCAGCTACCACAAATGACCGCTGAGATAGATGAGCACATCGAGGGCTCACCGGGTTGAAGATCCCAAATGATAGATACCGTAGACTCACTAGTCTCAAACTACATCGGAAGGAGACTCGTAAGAGTCCTTTAGCCAAATAATTTTGCCAATTTTGATCAAGATTCTAAAGTCCTCTTCTTCTCGTAGAGCCTACATCTCACTCCATGATCTCGTGAGAGCTGATGCCGGATGAAGATCCATCCCATCTTATTATCCGCTTGGAAGTACGCCATTCTCTCCTCGTGAACACGGTGATCGAAAAGGTCCTTCATGGCTGGCTTTCTTCATCGCCCAGCACCGCTGATCCCCTGATGGCCTTGGTAACGGATACGGGTTATCCCGAAATGCTCGTGCCGTTGTTGATGACCTCGCCCACCGAGGGAAAGCTTCAGAGATCGCAAGAGCCGCGGTAGCCGGGCTCTCATATGTAGCCGCCATAACGACTCGCTTAGAGGCACGCGATGCTCATGTTTTACCGGCTCAAGTCCGTGATGCAGAGATCATACCATCAGCTCTGAGTCTGTTGTTGCCGACATATTCTTCCCTAAGCCACATCCGTGACCGATATCAGGGCGAAAAGGAGAGGATAATACCGCCGTGGGAGAGCTCCATGCCGAGGAAGATAGGATGAGTAGCTTGAGTCGCCAAGGCCAACAAGGAAGAAGCCCTCACCGCTATGCCTAGGGAACTCGATCTTCGGGCGTAAACCGGCCGAGCTCGAGGAGGCAACCACTAAGATACACCGACACCGGCGAGGAGTCCTTCAGGTCGAAGTTGGTGAAGAACTCCACCAAAGCTTACAATGGTGAAGTGTCTCAAATAACAACAAATCCTTTGTCATAGACTTGATGTTTAAACAGCTGTAGCTCCTTCTATATTTGCTTCAAATGAATAAGATCCATCCCTTTCATTGTTTATTATGATTCTTTTACTCACGTAAATAATTAACCATAATACTTATAGGATTTTTGGCAAACCTCACCATCAACGGGTTTGATTAGCCTTTACCAACCACCGCTGAGTTGGGCTAGCGTATGATTATCGTGATCCGCTCGCGACGGACGCTGTGCTAAAAGAATGAAACTCTTCTAGACTTGTTGCTATGATATTGAATACATAGGCTTCGTGACTTTTACCGCAAGAGACCACCAAGAACGCTTGTTACACGTAGACTCATCCCTTCTTAGGCTTCGGATAAAATACCCTAATCAAACTCGTGTGTCTTCAATCAAAAGACTAAACCGCAACGCGTAAGTATGCTATTTTATCCCTTCTTAGGTTTCGATAAAATACCCCGTAATCAAACTCGTGTCTTCTTCAATCGAAAGACTAAACCGCAACGCTAAGGCTGGCTTTATCCCTCTTAGGCTTCGGATAAAATACCCCGTAATCAAACTCGTGTCTCTTCAATCGGAAAAGACTAAACCGCAACGTGAGGCGCTGACTTTAGGGTTATCCAACCCCCACCTTCAACAGTTTGATGAGCCTTTACCACTACCGCTTGAGTTGGGCTAGCATGATTGTCTAAACCGCTTCTACACGCAACGCTGTTAAAAGAATGAAACTCTCTTAGACTTAATGCTACCATGTTGAATGAGGCTTCGCTTTGTCACGGAATAGATACCCGCAACGCTGCGGTAGGCGCTGACTTATCCCCTCTAAGGATTCGGATCAAATTCCCAAAGATCAAACTCGTGTCTTCTTCAATCGGAGAAAGACTAAACCGCAACGCAGAGGTTTGCTTTATCCCTTCTTAGGCTTCGGATAAATGCCCCTAATCAAACTCGTGTCTTCTTCAATCGGAGAAAGACTAAACCTAAGAACGTGTGAGGCGCCGCTTTATCCCTTCTTAGTCTTCTGGATAAAATGCCCTTAATCAAACTCCGTGTCTTCTTCAATCGGAGAAAGACTAAACCGGCAACGCTGCGGCGCTGGCTTTATCCTTCTTAGGCTTCGGATAAAATACCCTTAATCAAACTCGTGTCTTCTTCAATCGGGAAAAGACTAAACCGACAACGCTGCAGAGACGCTGGTTTATCCCTTCTTAGGCTTCAGATAAAATACCCCAAGAAGAATCTGGATTAATGAGTTTTGATTGATAGGATTAAATTGGTGAGAGAGGAGGAACTTTATGTTCTATTTCTATCGAAACCAATAAAGGGCCCCGCATGAATCAAGAGGGTTCAAGTCCTCACCTGACTTAACTTGATCCAAACAATCTCGGCCAAGACAGGGCTTACCTAAGATGAAGTGGAACTAAAAGTGGATCTCCACTCGAGAACCAAAAGACTCAGCACCTTCACCGGACAACCCGGTATGAAAATCCCTGCTACCTTCACGGCGCTACCTAGAGAGATGGGACTAAGAGTGGGATCTCCACTCGAACCGAAGAAACTCGTGACCTTCAGCGACAACCTGGTTCCAAAATCCCGCCAAGATACCTTCACCGGCGCTACCTAAGATGAAGATGGAACTAAGAGTGGATCTCCACTCCGAACCGAAGAGACTCGTGACCTTCAAAGCGACAACCCGGTTCGAAAATCCCTACAAGATACCTTCACCGGCGCTACTTAGGAGAGAAGTGGAGCTAAGAGTGGGATCTCCACCGAGAACCGAAGAAACTCGTGACCTTCAGCGACAACTGTATGAAAATCCAAGATACCTTCACCGGGCGCTACCTAAGATGAAGATGGAACTAAGAGTGGGATCTCCACCGAGAACCGAAGAGACTCGTGACCTTCAGCGACAACCCGGTCTCGAAAATCCCTACAAGATACCTTCACGGGCGCTACCTAGAGAGAATGGAAAGAACCCTCCGCTTATCAAAGGGATCTCGATGTGGAGAGGAAGAATTTTATATTCTATCTCCCACAGAAAAGGGATTTTTGATTGGGCCTCTTGTTCATAGAAGGAATCAAGAGGAGATTGTGGCAATGTACCATGTAATTTGTAGGCCCACCGCCAAGGAATTTGATCGGTGGGGAAATTATGATGGAGGATAAATTAGGTTCCTCAAGGAAAGTGGGTAACACATCCCACGAGGAACCCCGCTGAACGGGTTATCCCAAGATACTAAGGGTAGTATTTCTTCGTGAACTTCCCATTTATCTGATTAATTGCTTCCGCCATTTTGGGTAATTAGGCGGTATGCACCATTAGAGTAGACCATTTCTATTACAAACGGACCTCCCATTTAGGTTCGAATTTACCTTTCTTTTGAAGTGAGGATTATCGTCGCCGAGCAACAGGACCAAATCTCCTTCTTTGAAACTCCGCTGTCGTGACTTTCTTGTTGAAAGCTCTCGACATCCTAGCTTGGTAGAACTCAATGCTGTTGAGCTTCCAGCGCTCATCTAATATCTCAAGCTCTTCGAGACATTTTGATGTTATTCTTCTGCCGCCATCTCGCTGGAAAGGGCTACGCGGCGACGGAATTTGATTTAACGGAGAATCGCCGCACCCGTAAACCAAAGAATACGGGTTCTCCAAATATGGCGTATCACAGCGATATGCCCAGTGCTTCTCCGAAGTTTATCGTCCTCGCTTGTTATTTTTCACAAGCTTCACGTAATCTTAATAATCATCTTGTTGAATGCCTCCCTAATCCATTTGGTACCGATTATAGTCGCCGACGCAGACGCCTGTATCTTGAATTTCTGAAAACCCGATGAAGGAATTGCCGATGAATTGGGGACCATTGTCATGCACGATCCGCCTTGGGACACCGTCGGTAAATGACATGGTGTTTGATAAATTTGACGATGCGACGTTTTACTTCTTTTAGCGGATTGCTTCAGCCCACTTGGAGAAGTAGCGGTAATTGCTAGAATAAACCGACGCTTTGACCGACGGAGAAATGGGACCTACCACGCCATTCCCCATGTCTCAATGGCCGTGATGTGGTC
Source organism: Asparagus setaceus (assembly GCA_012295165.1). Taxonomy (NCBI): domain Eukaryota; kingdom Viridiplantae; phylum Streptophyta; class Magnoliopsida; order Asparagales; family Asparagaceae; genus Asparagus; species Asparagus setaceus. The sequence goes on along the minus strand of CM022704.1, from coordinate 19,715,258 downwards.
AAGGATGCAACCGCCAGAGGCCGATGCATATAATTCGCTGGAATTTGACACGCCGGGCATTTCCAGCCGCATTCGACCGGGCCAATCATCGCGGGCCAAAAGTAGTCCATTCTCCGATTCGATCAGAGCTTGGGACCAGTCGTGCGCACCACATTCACCTTCGCGGTGCTTCCCGGCGGACCTCTTCTCGCCTCTTTGTTTGAGAGGCATCGGAGTAAAGACCATCGCACTTCACATATAGCATCCGGGTTTCTCGTGGTCGAAAGAATCTTGAGCTCTTCACCGGATTGACTCTCCTTCACGCCTTCTCGTAGAATACCATGTAAGACGAATCGATGATAGGAAAGCCAACTTCGGCTCCAACTTGGTTTAGGTTGCATTTACTCTTTGGTAACTATCCCTTTGTCTTCTTGTACCCCATCATATATTGGTAATGAAGAGTCGGTGAGTCCCGACCGTAACCACTGTTGCTGGCTCGAAGGTTGTGCTAACGACACGCCTAACGCCAGCAGCATCCGCATGAGCCGCTCAAGGCGCTGGATATATTCGATGAAGAATTCTTCAATGAGTCCGCCATTTCAACGGCTATCCGATGATAGGGGACCGATCAGATTCCTAACTTCGTAGTCACCACGGACCGCTTAACTATCAATTGTGAATCACCATACGCCGAGATATTCGACCCCACCTCTTGGGCTAAGTCCGATAAGTAGCGCTGTATTCGCCACGCTATTGGAACAAGGTTCGGTGAGTGAATAAGCACGGGCATGACATGATTCCCGGGAAACTAAGACAACCCCGACTGCCGAAATCTTAGAACATCCGGGGCACTTGCTACATTAGTAGCTCGAGAAGCTCGCCAGCAATACCATATTTGTTGGTGCGATGTAGTGTTAACTTCGTGGACTTCATCCTAAGATCATCATATAGCTCAACCGCATCCGCTATTCGCCGGCAAACCAAGAGATCGCAAATCGCTTGTCCTTTGACCGACTTCGTTGTTTGAAATACAAGTCATATGGGACAAGAGCAAGGCCCATTTCGCCGCACGCCAACTCATTGAGGCCGGTCGTCATAAATATTCGACCGGATTTACATTAGAGATAACATAAATCGCCCGTCCGACTAAATAGTGCCGCATTTTCAATCGCTAACACTAATGCAAGGCACCGCTTCCATTGGATATCGACTCGACCACTAATGTTCGCCTCGTAATACATCGCCTGCTCGGATCACCGCCGCCGCCTTGCGCGAAGTAAAGCTTTGGAGTGATCCGCTCTTTGACGTAGATCAAAACGGTTTTCCATCGCGTGCAACAAGAACAGAGGTTTAGCGAGATACGATTTGATCTTCAATGCTTTCGGCAAAGGCCGCCCCAAATAAATGACACGCTCTTCTTGTTCAACTTTGAGAACGGTTGGCATTTCCGATAGGTTCGATATGAACCGCCGGATGTACGCCAATCGCCTTTGTAACCCCTCGAAGTTCTCTCGCATTTCTGAGGTTGCAACTCTTGAATCGCTTTACTTTATCGTGATCGACATGGATTCCTTTGTTGGTGACGACACGGCAAGGAACTTGCCACCGACATCCCAAGGAAGGATTTGGTGATTCATCTTTAGTCGATGGGCTCGCATGAGCTCAATACCGCTCTAAGATCTTTGATGTGATCTCCTTTGTCACCGCTACCAAGTCGCCGACGAGCATTCGACCGCTTTTCCGGAGATGATCCCGAAAATTCCGCCATTGCCGCTGATATGTGGCACCAAGATTTTTCGTGCCAAACGGCATGATGACGCGGTAACAATATATACCGATGGGCTTCAACGGTGTTTGGCATCATCGGTGCATCTTGATCCGATTGTCCCGAGAAACCATCCATGAACGACATTCTTCAAATCCACACGTATTGTCGACTATGACATCGCGATTGGTAGAGGAAAGTCGCCTTTGGGGCAAGCAATGCTCGTGTCTCTCAGAGTCCATACGCATCCTAATCGAACCATTCTTCTTCATGACCGACTATATTCGCCACCCAATCCGGATGTTGAATTTCCTCGATGAATCCCGATTCTATGAGTTTCTTCACTTCAACGATTGCCCGCAATATTTGTGGATCTAAACCGCCTTTGCCGTTGCTTGACAGTTTGACATCCGCCTTGATGTTGAGGCGATGTGTTGCCACATTAGGTCGAAGTCCCTGCATGTCCTCGTAACTCCAGCTAATACATCGATATTCCCCGATTAGGGCAATCAACTCTTCCTTTCTTCCGAGGGAAGAGTATTGCTGATGTTTATGAGTTTAGGATGCTCTTCATCACCCATATTAACTCGACTACCTCATCCTTAGTGGGGGTTCTTTGTTCGAACCTATCCCCAAACCGCTTCGAGTTGATGGATCCATGGGTCTTCCCATGTTGGCATGTCTTCATCACTCAACAAAGAGTGATCAACTAAGCCATATTTGACATTAAAGCCTTGAAAGCTTCTCCGAGGCGGTGTCAATCCAAGCCAAGAATCGACGTAATGTCCGCCTCTCACCGGTGGATTATTATCAATCGCCCAGCATTCATCTTCCGAGGAGGATTCGTATCCCAATCCCCTTCTAAATGCATAGTAGTTATCCCGCCCCTCTTGGGACATATGCCGCCTGAGGGACTCGAGGACCCTCCAAAACATAGACCTTCTCCTTGTGTCAAGTTATACCCCCATTTCTTCATGATACCCAGTTTCCGACTATATCCGAATGTGTGGAGGATAGGCCCATTGTCATCTTCATCTACTTCAAAGAAATGACTCGCGCTGGAACCGTGATCTCCTTTTCCGTAAACCAAGTCTTTTTATTACTTGATCTTCGTGGATGACGAAAGTGTTGTCCCAAAGGAGTCTCGAACCGCCTGTAAAGCAAAATGACCGAAGTTGGTAGGTGCAACTCGATTGTTGTACAAACTCGCCATCACATCATTCAAAGACAAAGGATACTCTAAATCGCCATTTATTGATTCATCGGCAATTTGCCAATTACAATGTTCATCCGACGATTCTTCATCGCCAAGATTGATTACAAGGTACAATGTCATTTAAAACAAAACCTCCACTATAATCAAGCCCGCTTCTGTGACGCCTTCTTCACCGCCGTCCTGTCTTGGGCCGATGATTCGCCGACTCATTACCGTAGAGGAGAGAATCAGGAAATAATTCTCCATCCCCTTAAACGGTTGTTTGTCCGCGACCACCGCCTTGACTCATTATTCGTCTACATATTTGAGACATCGATGAAGAGTAGATGGACTATAACATTATTGTGGATCCAAGGTCACTCCAACAATAAGTTATAGGAAGTCTCCGCCAATCACATAGCAGTGACTTCGACTTTAACCCCCATTTGGCACTTTATCCGATCTTACCAAGCGCCGGAGACCGGTGTTAAATCCATAAATCATTGTGCCGCGATGCCGCTACCGGGCGGAATTCCAAGATGATACATGAGGCGCAGGGCATGATGCTCACAATGAACCCGATCGACTTGATCCTGTTAACTTCACTAGAGCCAATATACCCGGTGAAGTATAGCGCCTATCGTTTTGAATTCCTCGCCCGATATCCTCCTTGTAAAAGTGATGGGGAAGTGTTTAGTCGCAAGGTTGCATTGTCGGGCCGACTTTTCCGACTTGGCCTAACTGGTGAGGAAGACTTCCGATCGGCGAGGGCTTCTTGAAGGGCTTCTTGTCTCTTTGACAACCGCAAATTACTCAGAAGAGTGATCTTGCGGGAATATTAGCCAATTGTGCCATTACATCAAAGCGTATGGAGAGTTCAAAGTTCCCCGCTTATCTCTTCCAATCGGGTGATTGAATCGACCGCCGGAGTTGAACTGTGGTGGCTGTTTTTCTTCGTGATTCGCAGTGAGGTGTTGTTGGTACCCCAGCTCCGGCTGCCTTTGGCATTTGGTCGGAGATTTCCGGTACTTGTATTTGTACCGTCCCAACCCGTGGCTGGCTTCAGTGTGTTCTTCTACAACCGGAATGTTACCACCGCTCGCCATCTCCGCACGTGCAAGTAGCATGGCATGTCTTTCCCTTCCGCTTTGATTTTTCTTCAATGAAGGAGAGGCTACCCATTGCTCATCCTCAAGCAGTCCGGTGGATCCACGTGACTTCGCCATTTGGGGTGATATGATACAAGTCCTTCTCAAGCTGCTTGTGGGTCGCCATTCACCGCCTTCATTGCGACTTTGACCATCGGTTGGGTTCAAACCATGTCAATGGCATTGACCCAAAGCTTATGGACACCGTGATTTGTTCGACCTTCTTTTCTTTGACGGCTTCATAGTGATGACTCTACGCCAATTAAAGCTTGATTTTATCCTTAAGGTCAAAACAGATTTAGTGGGTGATGAATTGCCCCGCGGATGCCAAGATTTTGGGTCATTCGTCTCATTGCTTCTTCTTGATTCCGAATCGAGGGAGCTTGATCTTGTTATTTTCGACAAGATATTTGAAGAGACCGAATCTCGCCGTCCCTAAAGGAATAGGACTTCTGGAATCTTGGCCTGAGGCCTTCTCGCTTCGCGGGCCCAGTTGCCACGTTGATTGTGCCTCGTTGCGGCGCTTCCTGAGCCGCTGGCCGCCGCTCTTGGGTTGAGTTGTTCGCGAACCGCTCTTGGTTTCTTTCCCTTTGCCGCTGGGACAAAGTTACGCCGGAGCTCACCGCTTCACCGGCCTTTCCGCTTTTTCCTTTTGAGGAATCTTTCGCCTTGTTCTCCACGAACCTTCAAACTTCCATGTTATAGATGGTGCTGTCCCCATTGCCTCGAAAGCACGCCTATCGACAAGTTGTGGTGTCCGAGGATGAACTCCTCTCGTTATCGATCCCGGCAGTTCATTGCCTTGTTCCGAATCGCTTGACAAAGATGTCCACACGCTTTCTCCGCCCTTCGCTGTCGAGCAATGTGCCGATCGATACTTCGTATCGCCGCCGAAGAAATTGGTGAGGAAGTTAGACTCCATGTCGCCCCACCGTGAATGCTCCTCGCTTGAGACGGCGGTACCAATCGAAGGCGCTCTAATGGCGGTACCAACGAATGACCGAACCATCGGGCTCGCTTCCGATATTACCCCCGGTGCGACTTGAAGTAAATCAAGTGTCGCTGGGGAACCCTTCCCACAAACGGTGTGAAGTTTATTAAATTAAACTTAGACGGTAATGAAATTGACTCCTGTATGGGCAAGGAATACTGTTTTCTTCACCTCTTGAGCGAAATCAATGAGTTGATTTTGCTCGAGGTCTTTGATCTTCTCGCCTCATGAGCAGCCATATCTACATTATGCCCGCCGCCAGCGTGGTTCGAGGGTTATCATCCTCTTGTGCCTCCTCCCGGTCTGAATCGCCGGCATCTTGGTCGACATCGGCGCGTGACTTGATTCTCCTCGATGTTTTGTCAAGGCTTGATCTGTTGGTCATGCATTTCTCTCATCGCCTCTGCATGGCCAAATCCATTCTAGCTTGAAGTTTTTCCGTTGTTTAGCCAATGCTTCGCCTAGCATTTTAGCCACTTGATCTCAGATCGATCATAAGCGCTTCGGGGCTCCTTCACTAGATACAAGATGATCGAGGCGACATGAGCCGATATCCGACGATCCTCCTGTATATCCTTTCGAAGTTTGTCAGACTCGACCGCCGATAGTCCCGACCGCAAACGAAGTTAGTCAATGCGGCGCGCCGGAATAGCCCGTGACGACGGTTCTTTGCGGTCATATTATTAGTGACCTCTCGCAATTCATCTTCTCGATGCCATCCTTCGCGGAGTCGCTTTGACCTAGGTCTTGACGCGGTCGGTGCTAAGCTCGGAAGACCGATACCCTTTCGAGTTTCGCCGGCAATTGCACTCGAGAGCACCGCTTGATGAGCTTAGAGCACAAGCATGACCGTATGAGTTTGGGGAATCCTCCGAGATTTCGCACTCCCCTCGCCGGTAATACTGCTTCATCAGATGTGTACCGGAGGACTCGCCATGTTGGCCATCTCTCGGTATAACGTCCGCCATCGACGAGAGCGCCTTCCGAGAATGGCAAAACTATCGAAGTAATCTCGCCTTGACTTCCGCTTATGTGAGCTGAAGTTTCGTGGGACTCTGGACTTCGATCTTTAATCCTGCAGGGTTGCGGAATCTCCGGTCCTTCTCGAACGGGTGCGTCTCCCGCATGAGGAGTGACCCGTGATCCCTCTGTGAGGCCCAAGCGCATCCTGATAGTTGGTTTGGTGGTGATGACGGGTGTTGGCTTCACCACCGTTCAGGTGCGTGCACCTTTGACCTTGAGGCTCGGCCGGTCTTGGGCTTTGGTTTTGAACTTGACGCTTATAGCCTTCGCTTAAATGCCGACAGAGGTGGGCAACCGGGTTGGGGCACCGTTAGACTTGGGCTCTAAACCTCGTGGTACGCTACACTTCTTTACCACCTCTTTCTTCAATTCACGAGCTTGTTGTACAAAGCTCGCGTCGCTGCGAGGGCGGGCGCTTCCAATACGCTCGGAGCGTGGAGCGGTTCCTTTGACACGGACCCACCGTTGGTCGACGGCTTGATGTGCCGCCGATCCTTGAGATCAAGCCTCTCGAAGTTCGATCTTAGATCCGCCAGAAGCGACCCAACCATGGATTGCACGGCCTTGGCGATGGCGCTGGGCCGCGCTTTCGCCGCCGCTTTGGCGGCTCGCTGAGAGCGCGGGTGCGCCATTGACGCTCATCTCTCGCGCCGCAAGTAATCGGGACTTCCGGCGGGATTTTTCACCGCGCAGCGGGTTGAACTCGCCATCCCGGGCTCTACATCGAGGCCCAACGGTTCTCCTTGCAGCCGAGACCTTCTTGGAGCGGGCGGGGAACTGATCTCGAGGAGGGTGAGGATAGGTACTCCTAACTTCTCCGGGTCGAATCCGAACCTCTTCTTCCACCGGATAGGGATCCGCTGGTTATGCATCCACGCTCCGATTCGAGGCCGGTGGTTCCACCGTGGTCGCCAGCCTTGTTCGGGAAAGTTGACTTGTTATTCATTGTCCTTGAATTCGCATGCCTTCTTTTGGCCTACAACAAAATTCAAAAGAAATTTTATTTTGGCGCATAATGGAAACAAAAATTACAACTTTTTCCTCAGAGGAACAAACACAGGATCTCGCTATATCGAGATCCTCGCTATGTTCTTTTGCCTCGTGCCGGGACTTGAATCGCCCGTGGACCACCGCAATTCGATCCGTGTAGAGACCCGTTCGAACTACGACGCAGGGCCCGCTTCACGAAGGAAACGAAACGCCTAAGGGGATCACACTCACGGAAGGAGAGGATCGCTTCGGGATCACACTCATGAAGGAGAGGATCACCGAGCGGTGAGATCTACTAGGAGAATTACAGTTATCCCCGAGATTAAGACGGCTTAATCTAGAGGGTATCTCAGAAGTTCGACTCAATTCGCTACCTCCGCTGTAGATCGGCCGACCGAACTTGTGCTCTGCGTTCTAACCGCTGACTACTCGTGATCTCGCGAGAATTCTTCGAAGATCGTAAAGTCCACCAAGTCCGAGCCTCAAAATCCCCAAAAATCCGCCCGAGTCCCCTTCAAAATGAGGAGAACCCCTATTTATAGCATAGGTGCGGTCGCTCGGCCACTTGTCGAGCCACCCCGCCAGTTGGCAGGTGGCTCGCCCATGGTGAGCTGGCCTCGCCATCGTCGAGCCACTTCGCCACTTGAGGTAACTCGCCAAGTTGGCCGAGGCGCTGCCGCTTTTTCCGCTGTTGCTTTCCTCGACTTTTGGCTTTCTCCGGACTTAGGTTTCGCCAGATTTGATTCCGGACTAATTTTGGTTCATTCCGTTCAACGGTCTCCGGAATCCGATCGTCCGCTCAAGTCCGGTTTGAACCGTGTTTGTGACGCTGCGGAGTTTGCCGTCGGGTCGCGCTTTAACGATTCGACGTCCGTGATCATTCGATGGGTTGTCATTCACACTCCCGCCACGAAGTTGGTTTCGGGATCTTGTAAGTATTTTTCAACGCCACAGATACCCTCCAAAGCGCCTCGGCCTCGATTCTTGATGAATCGATGCTTTGGACATGATGGCTCGCCTTCGCGGTGAGAGTCCCAAAAGATAGCTTCAAGTCTTCGATTCTTTCGACCATCCAGTTCTTTGTAGGATTCGATAAGATCACGCGTCGTGATTTATTGTCCGACCGCTTGTTAAAATCTTGATTCAAGCCGTGGGTGAGTTTTGTTTGTAACTCGTCGGGTTGGTTGTTGTTTGACTAACCATCGACTTTTGGACTTATCCGTATGTCGGTGAACTCCTTGTTGGCGACACGCTGGTTGTGTCGAATACATGGAATTTCATAACCCTCGGCCGGCTATTTCTTCCGTCATCACGCGGTGTTGTTGGTTTAACCACAGCGGAGGACTAATCTTTTCATGGAGATATCCTCCAAGGATTCCTTGTCAAAACAAGAGACCATTTGGCTTTCAACCATCGTCGCCCTCCTTCACGCGAATGCGACGCTTTGGCCATTGTTGGGATATGATTATTCATAGTGGGAGAAGTTCCTCCGACTAGACACGTTGTCCGTGACTTACATGCCTCGCCGTTGTTCCTCTTTGGATATTATGGTAGGAGGACATCGAGGGTTATCGAAGTTATCCTTAAGAATATGGTTTTATTCTCCAGAACTCCTCGTTGAAAACTTGGAAACAGCTATACTGTAATCCTAGTTGAGTAGGATTAAGACGCCGCTGATCTCGGGCCAAGTAACCGCAGACGATCGAAGTTATCCTTAAGAATATTTCTTGTGAGAATATTCTTCTTCCGAACTTCTCACAAATTAGGAAACCGCTTATACCGTAATCCTAGTGGAGTAGGATTGGCACGCTGATCGTAGCCGATGCATCCAAGACGATCGAAGTTATCCCTAAGAATATTTCTTGTGAGAATATTCTTCCGAACTCGACAAATTGGGAAACAGCTTTATACTGTAATCCTAGTTGAGTAGGATTGTATGACGCTGATTTGCGCTTCGGTGCAACCCACGATCGAAGTTATCCCTAAGAATATTTCTTGTGAGAATATTCTTCCGGAACTTCGACAAATTAGGAAATAGTTTATACTGTAATCCTAGTTGGAGTAGGATTAGACGACGCTGATTTGCGCCGGTGTAACTTACGATCGAAGTTATCCCTAAGAATATTTTTGTGAGAATATTCTTCCGGAACTCGACAAATTAGGAAACAGCTTTATACCGTAATCCTAGTTGAGTAGGATTAGCACGCTGATTTGGCGTCGGTGTATCCAAGACGATCGAAGTTATCCCTAAGAATATTTCTTGTGAGAATATTCTTCCTGAACTTCGACAAATTAGGAAATAGTTTATACCGTAATCCTAGTTGAGTAGGATTAGGCGACGCTGATTTGCGCCGTGCAATCCAAGACGATCGAAGTTATCCCTAAGAATATTTCTTGTGAGAATATTCTTCCGAACTTCGACAAATTAGGAAACAGTTTATACTCGTAATCCTAGTTGAGTAGGATTAGCGACGCTGCTGATTTCGGCCTAATCCGACGATCGAAGTTATCCCTAAGAATATTTCTTGTGAGAATATTCTTAGGAACTTCTCACAAATTAGGAAACAGCTTATACTCGTAATCCTAGTTGGAGTAGGATTGGGCACGGTTGATCGGCCGATGGGGCCTTCATGAGGTGTTATTTAATAAATCTTCGAATCTTTCCAAACTTGGAGGGGAGTAGGAGCCAATCAACGGACTGATTTGGCACTATTTTGACATCCGGATAAGGTTCCAATTAGGACTCCTAATTAGGGGCTGATTAGAGTCCTAACTAGAATTGATTTGGGCTCCAATTAGAATTCCTACTTCTTGCCAAATAGGAGTCCTTGTTCAAAGAGGATTGGGTCCATATGGGGTTGTTATAAGTACCCATAAATCACTTTTCTTTGACCTAGGCCGCCCCCCCCTCTTTGTGCTTTCCTCTTGTTTTCTTCTCCTCTCGCGCCGTCTCGTCTCCTTCGATCAATGAGGTATGTGCACGAGGGTTTTGTAAATTCTTTTTCTTCTTTTCTTCTTTTTTTTTTCTTTCTTTGTGCGTGCAGGCGCCACGAACCACGAGGGGAGAAGGACGAGGGCACGACGGGCGATGGCTGGCGGGCGCTAGCGCTGGGTCTTGCCCTGACTGAAGGCTGGCACGCCGGCTCCTCGACTGAAGGTTGGCGGCTTGCCCTCGCTGAGCGACGGTCACTTCGACCTGAAGGGCCATAGGCTGGTTCGCCGAAGGCCGGGTCGTCACTCATGCGGTTCGCTTGGTTTTGTCGGATCAGTATGCCATTGGTGCTCTCATGGCCAAGCCACCGACCTGACCAACGGGCTCTTTTGTCAATTCGCCGATTTTTCAACGATATCTGACTTTATTTTATCCTTTTGCAGCTCCATGTCGCCGCTAAGATCTCATGTTCAGGGGTCGATCAACTTGCTCCGCGCAGTGAATGCACGCCTCCTTCTTTTGAGGTGCTGCCAGCGCTATTATCTTCGTGATATACACGTTGTATCTCGCTTTCGCCTCCTTTGTGAGGCGCATTGGGATGAGCCAAATCCTCCTTCGTGGGGACCGACACTCGGATTGTGTACACTCGCTATGACCCCGCTTTGTTCTCCTTTGTGAGGCGATGGGAAGAGCCGAAATCCTCTTTGTGGGGACCGACGCTTCACGCGATTGGTTTTGCTTTGTCATCACCCGCTCGATGTCTTTAACGGAGCGATTTCATACCGCATTCTTGCTCAGAACGGAATATATTGCCGCTGGTTTACGCTGACTATATTTATCGCTCTCCCGTATTCGAGCACGGTGAAATCGCTATACCCGCTATAAGGTCGCGACTAATCTATGTAAGATGAATTCAACGCCATTTACTAACCAATATTTTCTCGATTTCGCTGATTATTCCTCGAACTTTTCCAGCCTTACGCTGTTGATGGACGCCATAGTGACTATTATTCCCGTGGTGATGATCCCGCTGATTTTATCTCGCCGATTTGCACCCGGCACATCACCGAGACGATCCAGTCAGTATTTGAGGGGAGTTCCCCGATTCTCCGACGATTGGTCACCGATGCGCCACTGAAGAGACACACCACCTACCGAACCTTTGCGAAAATGATTATCTATTCGGCGACTCGCTAAGGATCCGGATACGCCTTTGTCGAGCGAAGCATGGTTGAACCAAGACGACGAGGTCCCTTGTATATTCCTATGATACCTGCCGCCTCTCATTGATCGATGACACCACGCCGCGGACACGCCGTGATGTCCCGGCGCCCACCGAGGATCGATCATATTCATTACGGATTTATTACCCAAAGCGCTTGGTTCCAAAGAAATCGCCATCGGCTCACCCCGGGTTGTAGGTCCGACACACCACCGCGATGAGCTCTTTGTTCGCCACTCGACTAAGAATCGCCTCAATAAGAGATGCCGCCATCTAGTCATAGATTTTACTACTGGTTCACTCATCGTAAACATTGGTGGTCGCCGACCAACTACGCCCTCACCGATGGGATGGAGAACTTGTGGTTATGGGTTCCAGATTCACATTCGCCACCATGTATGGCCTTTCAATCGGCCAATCATTTCTTTGCCTTATTTGAGCTCTACAATCCGATTCAAATACATTTTTCACGAACACGGCGAAGTTGGGGTCGGTTTACATGAGATGTATCGATTCGACATTTCCATGGGGAAGATGTCAGATCAAGAGTATTTCCTTCCAATCAGAACCGAGCCTACCAAGAAACACACACCGATCGTCACAAAATTTTGTGGGATCTCACTTGTCATTATCATATAGCTCGCTCCACCGAACCTTTGCCAAAAGGAAATCAAGTGAGTCTCAAGCAATTTGCCAATTACTTGTTCCAAAGATTTGGAGGACAAATCGGGCGAGGAAATATGTGAACTGCCACCGCTAATTCTTCCGGTTAATGAACTGATCGAGAGGTCCGAGGCTAACTCTTTATACCACTAAGATGGTTTTCCCCGTGGACCAAGTTTGCAACCTTTCGCGGCATGTAAAGCTCTATCCAACCGACAACTCTTCTAGCCGCTATCTTGCAACCGCTAAAGAAATGTGTGGTTCCATATCAACTGGATGATGCTTTACCTTTGAGGTCCTTACCCGCCAGCTCGCCTTTGCCCACAAGAAGGAACTCTCTCCTTCCGTAATGGTGGCCAATATTCACCGTGGATTTATGCATATAGTCCGAAGGCCATCAGAGAAAAGACGAGCCATCATCACGCATTCCTTCCGGTCCGAGTAGAGCTCCCATATACCTATTTGATGGCCCGGTTGGTCCTTCATCGCCCGACATGATGTCGGCACCGGGTTCCACAGATTCGTCACCCTTTCTTGCGGTTGGTAGAGGATTGCGATGGAAGGGGCGGCTTTGCGAGATTAAGAAACGATGCATTCACAAAGGGTGGACCTTTTCCGTGATGTTTTCCTCGATTCTCCGTCAATATGGTGAGTCCTTGGTCGACGAGGAGGTGCCGAAGACACGCCAGACTTCACTTGACATTGGTCGCTTTAACCGCTAGTGAATATCGTGCCGTGGTATCTCACTTTCCGAAAAGGAGGAATGCTTCATTGAGCCTTATTTTCCCCGTCGCTTTTGCTCACCATTGCTCGCTACGACTAACTTTATGTCGGGAACCCGAACCGACGTACCCTGCACTCGAGGTGGACTTGTGGATGGCCTTCGAGCATGGTTGTGGAGCGCCATGGGATGTACCGGTAGCGATTCAGGCCCAGCTCGTGACCGCCACCGAGTCGACATTCCTTCATTGTAGTTGGCTATTAGTAGCTAACGCCAGCCCCGTGAGGGCTATCTCGCACTGGTGGCCGGCATCGTTGCGAGCCGACACTCTGACATCCCCTGTGATGCCGCCAAGTTCGTGAGGAAGCGCAATCTCATCCACCCATTGAGGCCGAGGGGAATTCCACCACTGGGTCGGGACTTTAGAAGAGGACCAAGCTGAGGTCAACCTGGTACTCTCCTTTTCCCTCGCTTCTCATCCTTTCTATCGATTCCTCATCCAACCGAACTTTTAGGAAAATCACTAAGAAGAGGAATTTCACCTTCTCGAGGGTTAAACGAAGAGATTAGCCCATAAGACTCGTGAATTCTGGCCCTTGATATAGACTTGACCACCGATGATCCAACAATGACGGAGGTAACAATTCGCCATGATGTAACCTCGTTTTCGCTTTTGGAGACTAACGCTTCCGCTTGCATGCGGGGTTTTAGAGATTGATGGTCTTTGATTTTCCTCACCACAATTCCGGTGGGGTCAGCTTCATGCCGAGCCAAGTTTTACTCAACAGATGTATGGAGCTATGGCGAGGAGGCCGATGTAGGACCGATTCTATGAACCCTGTACATCTAACATCGATAACTCCTCTTCTAGATGGCGTAATCGCGAATTGAACGACTGAATTCGTAATTCCCCATTAATTGTCTCTTTGCTTTTTGCTCTTTTAGAAGGATTGCAGAGACAAATGCACGAACCGGCTAGGCAAGCTAATTCCAATCGTAGGGAGGTAAGTAGCTTTACCTATTGTTCGTCAACTCTTAGTTGCATTCGCTTTTCCTAATGCCTTTTTCGACTTCTCAATGGAAGATTTCGCGGAAGCCGGTTTATACTAAGAATACTTCCATGGATGACCGTTATTCTTGGTCACGGATGGCAATGCATTCGGTGAAGATTTACCCAAGCTACCATCCCGAAGAAGGTATGAATTTTCTTCGATTAATTATAGGACCAAGCTTGGCCAATACCACTATAATTAAAAGAGGTCGAGACGCCCCTTTGTGTAGTGGCAGGACTCCTCTTCACCGCTTTAATCGTACTACCACACCGCTGAGATAGATGAGCACACCGAGGGCTCAAATGGGTTGACAAAGATCCCAAATGATAGATACCGTAGACTCACTAGTCTCCTCAAACTACACCGGGGAGACGGGTAAGAGTCCTTAGCCAAATAACAATTTTTGATCAAGATTCTAAAGTCCTTCTTCCTCGTAGAGCCTACATCTCACTCCATGATCCGGTGAGAGCTGATGCCGGATGAAGATCCATCCCATCTTATTATCTCGCTTGGAAGTACGCCATTCTTTCTTCGGTGAACACGGTGGATCGAAAAGGTCCTTCATGCGGCTTTCTTCATCAGCTCAGGCCATCGCTTGATCCCCTGATGGCTTGGTATCGGGATATGGGTTATCCCGAACTCAGCCGTTGTTGATGACCTCGCCCACCGGAGGGAAAGCTTCGAGACCGCAAGAGCTGCGGTAGCCGGGCTTTCATATGTAGTCGCCATACTGACCGCTAGAGGCATGGCGGATGCTCATGTTTTACCGGCTCAAGTCCGTGATGCGAGAGACCGCCATCGCTCTCTGAGTCGTTGTTGCCGGACATATTCTTCCCTAAGCCACATCCGCATCGATATTGTGGCGAAAAGGAGAGGATAATACCTCGTGGGAGAGCTCCATGCCGAGGAAGGATGAGCAGCTTGGAGTCCAAGGCCAACAAGGAAGAAGCCCTCACCGCTGCCTAGGGAACTCGATCTTCGGGCGTAAACCGGCCGAGCTCGAGGAGGCAACCACGAAGATAATCAATACCGATGAGGAGTCCTTCGTGGTCCGAGTTGAAGAACTCCACCAAAGCTTACAATGGTGAAGTGTCTCTACCAACAACAAATCCTTTGTCATAGACTTGATGTTTAAACAGCTTGTAGCTCCTTCTATATTTGCTTCAAATGAATAAGATCCATCCCTTTCATTGTTTATTATGATTCTTTTACTGTAATAATTAACCATAATACTTATAGGATTTTGGCAAACCTCACCATCAACGGGTTTGATTAGCCTTTACCAACCACCGCTGAGTTGGCTAGCGTATGGATTATCGATCCGCTCTCAAGACGGACGCTGTGCTAAAAGAATGAAACTCTTCTAGACTTGTTGCTATGATATTGAATACATAGGCTTCAGACTTTACCGCAAGAGACCACCCAAGCAACGCTAGTTACACGTAGACTCATCCCTTCTTAGGCTTCGGATAAAATACCCTAATCAAACTCGTGTCTTCTTCAATCGTAAAAGACTAAACCGCAACGCAGGCGCTGGCTTTATCCCTTCTTAGGCTTCCGGATAAAATACCCCGTAATCAAACTGTCTTCTTCAATCGAAAAGATCAAACCGCAACGCTGCAAGGCGCTGGCTTTATCCCTTCTTAGGCTTCGGATAAAATACCCTGTAATCAAACTCGTGTCTTCAATCGAAAGACTAAACCGCAACGCTGCGGTGAGGCGCTGACTTTAGGTTATTCGCCAACCCCACCTTCTCAACAGTTTGATGAGCCTTTACCACCACCGCTTGAGTTGGGCTAGCATGTAGATTGTCTAAATCCGCTCTACACACAACGCTGTGCTAAAAGAATGAAACTCTTAGACTTAATGCTACATGTTGAATACTAGGCTTGGCTTTGTCACGAAGACTACCCTAACGCGGTAGCGCTGACTTATCCCCTCTTAGGATTCGGATAAATGCCCAGATCAAACTCGTGTCTTCTTCAATCGGAGAAAGACTAAACCGCAACGCTGCAGGAGGCGCTGGCTTTATCCCTTCTTAGGCTTCGGATAAATGCCCCAATCAAACTCGTGTCTTCTTCAATCGGAGAAAGACTAAACCGCAACGCAGGTGAGGCTCCTGGCTTTATCCCTTCTTAGGCTTCGATAAAATGCCCCGTAATCAAACTCGTGTCTTCAATCGGAGAAAGACTAAACCGCAACGCTGTAAGGCGCTGGCTTTATCCCTTCTTAGGCTTCGGATAAAATACCCTTAATCAAACTCGTGTCTTCTTCAATCGGAAAAGACTAAACCGACAACGCAGAGACGCCGCTTTATCCCTTCTTAGGCTTCGATAAAATACCCCAAGAAGAATCTTGACAATGAGTTTTGATCGATAGGATTAAATGGTGAGAGAGGAGGAACTTTGTTCTATTTCTCGTATCGAAACCAATAGGTACCCCACAGAATCAAGAGGTTCAAGTCCTTCAAATGACAACTTGATCCAAAAATCCTACAAGATACCTTCACCGGCGCTACCTAAGATGAAGGATGGAACTAAAAGTGGATCTCCACTCGAGAACCGAAAGACTCAGCACCTTCTGGACAACCCGGTTGAAAATCCCTGCCACATTCTACCGCTACCTAGGAGAGATGGAACTAAGAGTGGGATCTCCACCGAGAACCGAAGAGACTCGTGTGACCTCAAAGCGACAACCCGGTTCAAAATCCCCAAGATACCTTCACGGGCTACCTAAGATGAAGATGGAACTAAGAGTGGGATCTCCACCGAACCGAAGAGACTCGTGACCTTCAAAGGACAACCCGTCCGAAAATCCCTACGATACCTTCACCGGCGCTACTTAGAGAGAAGTGGAACTAAGAGTGGGATCTCCACCGAGAACCGAAGAGACTCGTGACCTTCGCGACAAACCCGTCTGAAAATCCCTACAAGATACCTTCATGGGCGCTACCTAAGATGAAGATGGAACTAAGAGGATCTCCACCTGAGAACCGAGACTCGTGACCTTCAAAGGACAACCCGGTTCTGAAATCCTACAAGATACCTTCACCGGCGCTACCTAGAGAGAAATGGAAAGAACCCTCCGCTTATCACTTAAAGGGATCTCGATGCTGGAGAGGAAGAATTTTATATTCTATCTCCCAGAAAAGGGATTTTTGATTGGGCCTCTTGTTCATAGAAGGAATCAAGAGGAGATTGTGGCAATGTACCATGTAATTTGTAGGCCCACCGCCAAGGAATTTGATCGGTGGGGAAATTATGATGGAGGATAAATCTAGGGTTATCCTCAAGGAAAGTGGGTAACACATCCCACGAGGAACTTCCCGCTGAACGGTTATCCCCAAGATACTAAGGGTAGTATTTCTTCAGAACTTCCCATTTATCTAAGATTAATTGCCTCGCCATTTTGGGTAATTAGGCGGTATGCACCATTAGAGTAGACCATTTCTATTACAAACGGACCTCCCATTTAGGTTCGAATTTACCTTTCTTTTGGAAGTGAGGATTATCGGTCGTCGGTTTAGGACCAAATCTCCTTCTTTGAAACTCCGCTGTCGTGACTTTCTTGTTGAAAGCTCGACATCCTAGCTTGGTAGAACTCAATGCTGTTGAGCTTCCGATGCTTCTCATCTAATATCTCAAGCTCTTCGAGACATTTTGATGTTATTCTTCGGTCGCCATCTCGCTGAAAGGGCTGGCGCGGCGAC
This sequence comes from Asparagus setaceus, assembly GCA_012295165.1. Taxonomy (NCBI): domain Eukaryota; kingdom Viridiplantae; phylum Streptophyta; class Magnoliopsida; order Asparagales; family Asparagaceae; genus Asparagus; species Asparagus setaceus. The sequence continues at coordinate 19,697,868 of CM022704.1, read as the reverse complement.
GGAATTTGATTTAACGGAGAATCAAGCTTCGCACCAGAAACCAAAGAATACGGGTCTCTCCAACATGGCGGCGTACTCACAGCGATATGCCCAGAGTGCTTCTCCGAAGTTTATCGCCCCGCCTCGCTTGTTATTTTTCACAAGCTTCGGCGTAATCTTAATAATCATCTTGTTGAATGCCTCGCTAATCCATTTGTACCGGATTATAGGTCGCCGACGCAGACGCCTTGTATCTTGAATTTCTCGCGAAACCCGATGAAGGAATTGCCGATGAATTGGGACCATTGTCATGCACGATCCGCCTTGGGACACCGCGGTCGGTAAATGACATGGTGTTTGATAAATTTGACGACAAGTATCATTTTACTTCTTTTAGCGGATTGCTTCAGCCCACTTGGAGAAGTAGTCGGTAATTGCTAGAATAAACCGATCGCCTTTGACCGACGGAGGAAAATAGGACCTACCACGCTCATTCCCATGTCTCAATGGCCGTGATGTGGTCGGAAGGATGCAACCGCCAGAGGCCGATGCATATAATTCGCGGAATTTGACACGCTGGCATTTCCGAAATGCATTCGACCGCCATTAATCATCGGCCAAAAGTAGCCCATTCTCCCGATTCGATCAGAGCTTGGGACCAGCCGGTAAGCATCACATTCACCTTCGTGTGCTTCCGAAGGACTCCTCAGCCTTTGTTTGAGAGGCATCGGAGTAAAGACCATCGCACTCTCTACGATATAGCATCCGGTTTCGTGGTCGTGAAAGAATCTTGAGCTCTTCACCGGATTGACTCTTCTCCTTCACGCCTTCTCGTAGAATACCATGTAAGACGAATCGATGATAGGAAAGCCAACTCGGCTCCAACTTGGTTTAGGTTGCATTTACCTCTTTGGTAACTATCCCTTTGTCTTCTTGTACCCCATCATATATTGGTAATGAAGAGTCGGTGAGTCCCGACCGTAACCACTGTTGCTGGCTCGAAGGTTGTGCTAACGACACGCCTAACGCCAGCAGCATCCGCATGAGCCGCTGGCTGGATATATTCGATGAAGAATTCTTCAATGAGTCCGCCATTTCAACGGCTATCCGATGATAGGGGACCGATCAGATTCCTAACTTCGTAGTCACCACGGACCGCTTAACTATCAATTGTGAATCACCATACGCCGAGATATTCGACCCCACCTCTTGGGCTAAGTCCGATAAGTAGCGCTGTATTCGCCACGCTATTGGAACAAGGTTCGGTGAGTGAATAAGCACGGGCATGACATGATTCCCGGGAAACTAAGACAACCCCGACTGCCGAAATCTTAGAACATCCGGGGCACTTGCTACATTAGTAGCTCGAGAAGCTCGCCAGCAATACCATATTTGTTGGTGCGATGTAGTGTTAACTTCGTGGACTTCATCCGAAGATCATCATATAGCTCAATCGCATCCGCTATTCCGGTCGGCAACCAAGAGATCGCGAAATCGCTTGTCCTTTGACCGACTTCGTTGTTTGAAATACAAGTCATATTGGGACAAGAGCAAGGCCTATTTCGCCGCACGCCAACTCATTGAGGCCTACCGGTCATAAATATTCGACCGGATTTACATTAGAGATAGCATAAATCGCCCGTCCGACTAAATAGTGCCGCATTTTCTCAATCGCTAACACTAACGCAAGGCATCGCTTCAACCATTGATATCGAGACTCAGACCACTAATGTTTGGCTCGTAATACATCACCTGCTCGCGGATCACCGGCCGCCGCCTTGCGCGAAGTAAAGTGCTTAACGAAAGTGATCCGCTTCTGACGAGATCAAAACGGTTTTCCGATCGCGTGTAACAAGAACAGAGGTTTAGCGAGATACGATTTGATCTCTTCAATGCCTTCGCAAAGGCCGCCCCAAATAAATGACACCTCTTCTTATTCAACTTTGAGAACGGTTGGTATTTCCTGATAGGTTCGATATGAACCGCTTTGATGTACACCAATCGCCTCTTTGTAACCCCCCGAAGTTCTCTCATTTCTGAGGTTGCAACTCTTGAATCGCTTTACTTTATCGTGATCGACATGGATTCCTTTGTTGGTGACGACGGCCAAGGAACTTGCCACCGACATCCCAAGGAAGGATTTGGCAGATTCATCTTTAGTCGATGGCTCGCATGAGCTCAATACCGCCCTAAGATCTTTGATGTGATCTCCTTTGTCACGGCTTTCACCACCAAGTCGCCGACGTAGCATTCGACCGCTTTTCCCGAGATGATCCCGAAAATTTCCGCCATTGCTCGCTGATATGTGGCACCAAGATTTTTCGTGCCAAACGGCATGATGACGCGGTAACAATATATACCGATGGGCATTCTCAACGCCGGTGTTTGGCATCATCGGGTGCATCTTGATCCGATTGTATCCCGAGAAACCATCCATGAACGACATTCTTCAAATCCACACGTATTGTCGACTATGACATCGCGATTGGTAGAGGAAAGTCGCCTTTGGGGCAAGCAGCCGCTCGTGTCTCAGAGTCCATACTGCATCCTAATCGAACCATTCTTCTTCATGACCGACTATATTCGCCACCCAATCCGGATGTTGAATTTCCTCGATGAATCCCGATTCTATGAGTTTCTTCACTTCACAACGATTGCTCGCAATATTTGTGGATCTAAACCGCCTTTGCCGTTGCTTGACAGTTTGACATCCGCTTTGATGTTGAGGCGATGTGTTGCCACATTAGGTCGAAGTCCCCGCATGTCCTCGTAACTCCGTGCTAATACATCGATATACTCCCCGATTAGGGCAATCAACTCTTCCTTTCTTCCGAGGGAAGAGTATTGCTGATGTTTATGAGTTTAGGATGCTCTTCATCACCCATATTAACTCGACTACCTCATCCTTAGTGGGGGTTCTCTTTGTTCGAACCTATCCCCAAACCGCTTCTTGAGTTGATGGATCCATGGGTCTTCCCATGTTGGCATGTCTTCATCACTCTCAACAAGAGTGTGATCAATCAAGTCATATTTGACATTAAAGCCTTGAAAGCTTCTCCGAGGTCGGTGTCAATCCCAAGCCAAGAATCGACGATGTCCGCTCTCACCGGTGGATTATTATCAATCAGCCACGAGCATTCATCTTCCGAGGAGGATTCAGATCCCAATCCCTTCTAAATGCATAGTAGTTATCCCGCTTCCTCTTGGGACATATGCCGCCTCGAGGGACTCGAGGACCTCGCCAAAACATAGACTTTCTCCTTGTGTCAAGTTATACCCCCATTTCTTCATGATACCCAAGTTTCCTGACTATATCCAATGTGTGGAGGATAGGCCCATTGTCGCCTTCATCTACTTCAAAGAAATGACTCTGCTGCTGGAACCGATTCCTTTTCCGTGAAACCAAGTCTTTTATTACCGATCTTCGGGATGACGAGTGTTGTCCCAAAGGAGTTTCGAACCGCTGTAAAGCAAAATGACCGAAGTTGGTAGGTGCAACTCGATTGTTGTACAAACTCGCCATCACATCATTCAAAGACAAAGGATACTCTAAATCGCCATTTATTGATTCATCGGCAATTTGCCAATTACAATGTTCATCCGACGATTCTTCATCGCCAAGATTGATTACAAGGTACAATGTCATTTAAAACAAAATCTCCACTATAATCAAGCCCGCTTCTGTGACTTCTTCACCGCCGTCCGCATCTTTGGGCCGATGATTCGCCGACTCATTACCGTAGAGGAGAGAATCAAGAAATAATTCTCCATCCCCTTAAACGGTTGTTTGTCCGCGACCACCGCCTTGACTCATTATTCGTGGTCTACATATTTGAGACATCGATGAAGAGTAGATGGGACTATAACATTATTGTGGATCCAAGGTCACTCCAACAATAAGTTATAGGAAGTCTCCGCCAATCACATAGCAGTGACTTCGACTTTAAGTCCCCATTTGGCACTTTATCCGATCTTACCAAGCCGCCGAGACCGCTGGTGTTAAATCCATAAATCATTGTGCTCGCTGATGCCACCATCGCGTGAATTCCAAGATGATACATGAGGCGCAGGGCATGATGCTCACAAGGAACCCTCGGATCGACTTGGATCCGTTAACTTCACTAGAGCCAATATACCCGTGAAGTATAGCGCCTATCGTGCTTGGAATTCCTCGCCCGCATATCCTCCTTTGTAAAAGTGATGCAGGGAAGTGTTTAGTCAAGGTTGCATTGCCGGGCCGACTTTTCCGACTTGGCCTAATCTCGGGTGAGGAAGACTTCCGATCGGCGAGGGCTTCTTGAAGGGCTTCTTGTCTCTTTGACAACCGCAACACTCGTGAAGAGTGATCCTTAAGGGAATATTAGCCAATTGTGCCATTACATCAAAGCGTATGGAGAGTTCAAAGTTCCCGCTTATCTCTTCCAATCGGGTGACTCAATCGAGACCGCCGAGTTGAACTGTGGTGGTCGCTTGTCTTTCGTGATTTTCAGCCAAAGTGAGGGGTGTTGTTGGTACCCCCACTCGACCGCCTTGGCATTTGGGTCGAGATTTCCGGTACTTGTATTTGTACCGTGGTCCGCTTCCTGGTGGCAGGGCTTCAGTTCTCTTCTGACAACTGAATGTTACCACCGCTCGCCATCTCCTCCGCACTGCGAAGTAGCATGACATGTCTTTCCCTTCCGCTTTGATTTTTCTTCAATGAAGGAGAGGCTACCCATTGCTCATCCTCGCTGTGTCCGGTGGATCCACGGACTTCGCCATTTGGGGTCAGATATGATACGAGTCCTTTCTCGGCGTTGTTTGTGTGGGTCGCCATTCACCGCCTTCATTACTTTGACCATCGGTTTGGTTCAAACCATGTCAATGGCATTGACCCAAAGCTTATGAACACCGTGATTTGTTCGACCTTCTTTTCTCCGACGGCTTCATAGTGATGACTCTACGCCAATTAAAGCTTGATTTTATCCTTATAGGAAACAGATTTAGTGGGTGATGAATTGCCCCTGTGATACGCCGCAGATTTTGGGTCATTCGCTCTCATTGCTTCTTCTTGATTCTCAATCTGGAGGGAGCTTGATCTTGTTATTTTCGACAAGATACTTGAAGAGACCGAATCTCGCCGTCCCTAAAGGAATAGGACTTGGAATCTCGCCTGAGGCCTCGCTTGCGGGCCTGTGTTGCCATGTTGATTGTCTGTGCTCGGGCCATGGCCGCCGCTGCCGCCATCGGCCGGGTTGAGTTGAACGTTGGTTCGCGAATCGCCGCTTTGGCCTACTCTTTCCCTTTGCCGCTGGACAAAGTTACGCTTCGGAGTCACCGCCGCTACGGGCTCTTTCCGCTTTTTTCCTTTTGAGGAATCTTTCGCCTGTTTCTCCACTAACCTTCCATGTTATAGATGGTGTCCCCATTGCTCGAGCACGCCTATCGACAAGTTGTTGTGGCAGTGTCCGAGGATGAACTCCTTCGTTATCGGATCCCGGCAGCTCATTGCCTTGTTCCTAATCGCTTGACAAAGATGTCCACGCTTTCTCCGGCCTTCTCGCTGTCGAAAGTACGTGCCGACGATACTTCGATCGCCGCCGGAAGAAATTGGTGAGGAAGTTAGACTCCATGTCGCCCCAAATGAATGCTCCCCGCTTGAGACGGCGGTACCAATCAAGGCACTTTCAATGGAAGGGTACCAACGAATGACCGAACCATCGGGCTCAAGCCGGATATTACCCCGTGCGACTTGAAGTAAATCAAGTGTCGCGGTCGGGAACCCTTCCCACAAACGGTGTGAAGTTTATTAAATTAAACTTAGACGGGTATGAAATTGATTCCCACTTTCTGTATGGGCAAGGAATACTGTTTTTCACCTTTGAGCTGAAATCAATGAGTTGATTTTGCTCTCGCGAGGTCTTTCATCTTCGCCTCATGAGCGCCATATCTACATTATGCCCGGGCCATGCGGGTTCAGAGGGTTATCATCCTCTTGTGCCTCCTCCCGTCTCAATCGGGCCATTATCTTGGTCGACATCGATGCGCCGGATTTGATTCTCTCCGATGCGGTTTTGTCAAGGCTTGATCTCGTTGGTCATGCATTTCTTCTATCGCTCGCATGGCCAAACCATTTCTAGCTTAAAGTTTTCCCGTTGTTTAGCCAATGCTTCGCCTAGCATTTTAGCCACTTGATCCATCGATCATAGCGCTTTCGGGGCTCTTCACTAGATGATGATCGAGTAGCGACATGAGCCGATATCCGACGATCATCCTCCGCTGGGTATCCCTTTCGTAAGTTTGTCAGATCCGACCGCCGGATAGTCCCGACCGCAAACGAAGTTAGCGGCTATGATGCGCTGAATAGCCCGTGACGACGGTTCTTTGCTGGTCATATTATTAGTGACCTCGCAATTCATCTTCTCGATGCCATCCTTCATGGAGTCGCCTTTGACCTAGGTCTTGACGCGGTTCGGCTGCTTCCTCGAAGACCGATACCCTTCGAGTTTCGCCGGCAATTGCACTCGAGAGCACCGCTTTGATGAGCTTAGAGCACAAGCATGACCGCATGAGTTTGGGGAATCCTCCAGATTTCCTCGCACTTCGCCGCAGAATACTGCTCATCGCGATGTGTACCGAGGACTCGCCATGTGTTGGCGCCGATCTCTGTATAACGCCGCCGCCATCGACGAGAGCCGCCTCCTTCCGAGAATGGCCAAACTATCGAAGTAACTCGGCTTTGACTTATGTGAGCGGAAGTTTCGTGGGACTCTGACTTGATCTTTAATCCCGCCAGCGGGTTGCAGAATCTCCGGCCTTCGAACGCGTGCCTCTCCCGCATGAGGAGTGACCCGTGATCCCTTCAGGGCCGGCCGCATCCTTGATAGTTGGTTTGGTGGTGATGATCTGGCTTCACCACCGCTCAAAAGTGCACCTTTGACCTTGAGGCCGCGCCTGGGCTTTGTTTTGAACTTGAGACGCTTATAGCCTTAAATGCCGCGACAGAGTGTGGGCAATCGGGTTGGGGCACCGCTAGACTTGGGCCTCTAAACCCGTGGTACGCATACTTCTTTACCACTTTTTCAATTCACGAGCTTGTTGTACCAGCTCGTGGCTCACGAAGGAGGGCGGCGTCCACGCTCGGGCGGAGCGGTTCCGCTGACACGGACTACCGCTTGGTCGACGGCTTGATGTGCCGCCGATCTCTTGAGACTCAAGCCAGAAGTTCCGATCTTAGATCCGCCAGAAGCGACCCAACCATGGATTGCACGGTTTGGCGATTTGGCGCCGTGTTCGGCTGCCGCTTTGGCGGCTCGCTGGAGAGCTGGTGCGCCATTGACGCTCATCTCGGCCAATAATCGGGACTTCGCCGGGGGATTTTTCACCGCTGCGGGTTGAACTCGCCATCCTCGGGCTCTACATCGAGGCCCAACGGTTCTCCTTGCGGCGGAGACCTTCTTGGAGCGCGGGGAACTGGATCTCGAGGAGGGTGAGGATAGGTACTCCTCGAACTTCTCTGAGTCGAACTTCGAACTTCGACCTCTTCTTCCAGGGATAGGGATCAGCGGTTGCGTACGGCGACCTCCGATCGAGGCGGTGGCTCCCCTAATGGTCGCCCGGCTTGTTGAGGAAAGTTGACTTGTTATTCATTGTCCTTGAATTAGTTTCTGACTTCTTTGGCCTACAACAAAATTCAAAGAAATGCCTTTTATTTTAAAAGTACAATGGAAACAAAATTACAACTTTTCTGTATGAACAAACACGAGGATCTGTTATATCGAGATCCGCTTGCGAGTTCTTTGCTGTCTGGGGACTTGAATGTCAGTGGACCACAGCGCAATTCGATCCGGGTAGGGCAGGGTTCGGAACTCTGAGGCGTCGCGGGGCCCGTTTCCGCGAGAAGCAGCGCCTAAGGGGATCACACTCACGAAGGAGAGGATGCGCCGGGGATCACACTCACGAAGGAGAGGATCACCGAGCGGTGAGATCTACTAGGAGAATTCCGCAGTGCTATCCACGAGATTAAGGCGAAGCTTAATCTAGAGGGTATCTGTAGTTCGACTTCGAATTGATTACCTTCGCTTGTAGATCGGTGTTGAACTTGTGCTCATGCGTGCTCCGGAACCGTCGTTGACTACTCGTAGATCTCGCGAGAATTCTTGAGATCGAGAAAGTCCGACTCAAGTCCGAGCCTCGAAAATCCCCAAAATCCGCCTCGAGTCCCCTTCAAAATGAGGAGAACCCCCTATTTATAGCATAGGGGTCTTGTGACGGCTCGACCACTTGGCAGAGCCACCTGAGATTGGCGAGGTGGCTCGGCCATGGTGGCCGAGCCTAAACCTTGGCCAGAGCCACTCGACCACTTGGGGAGTGCTTCGGCCAAGTTGGCCGAGGCGCTCCTTTCGCTTCTTTTTCGCCGTTTAAATGCGTTTTCGACTCTTGGCTTTCTCGGGACTTAGGTTTAGTGCGTATTTGATTAGGGACTAATTCTTGGTTCATTCGGTTCAGCGGTCACGAAATCCGATCGTCCGTTCAAGTCGGTTTGAACCGTGCTTGTGGCGCTGTGAGTTTGCCGTCGGGTTGGCGTTTTAACGATTCGGCGTCCAGTATCATTCGATGGGTTGTCATTCGCCGACTCCCCGTCACGAGTTGGTTTCGGGGATCTTGTAAGTATTTTTCAACGCCTACAATGTTCATCTATCTAAAGCGCCATGTCATGCGCTATCCTAGATCCGATCCTATGCAATAATGTCCTTTTCAAAATTTATTTTTATTTCAAGCCCCTATTAGTTAAAAGGGTAAATTGGGAATTTCTATGTGTAGGAACGCGATTCAAGCGCCTTTAGTATCTTCTCGGTTACTATGAACTTAATCGCATATGCCACATCCTTCCCTTTCACGCTCCAACATAACACCTCTTTAAGTATCGCGGATCGGTGCAGCTGAAGGCGTCAGATTGATTTTTAACATAATTCGTTATAAATCTAAATGAAACTATCGCCTAAGTTGCCAATAGAAATGACACAAATGAAAAAGCTCCCCGAGGCTACTATCATTGTGTTCAAGTCTATTGCATTAACTTAGCGTAAGTAAATCTAGAGAATCAAGTCCTCGCACAGTTGGTGGAGCTCCCCGAGGTTCAACAACGTGCATAAGACCTTAACTCTCTTAGACCGAACCATTATAGTTGAACCAACATTGTCTACCACAGTCAACCGAGCTCCTCGAGGCTATAGTCAACGTTCTAACAACTCACATTAGTCTTCTATAATATTCACGTTTTCAATTTTATTAAGACCTAAAGTTAGCAAATTCACTTCGGTTGATCCCAAACCTAATTTGGTCTCCAAACCTATCCAAAAGCTATAAAATAAAAAGCAAAGATTCAATTTTATTTTATTTTTCAGATTTTTCCAATTTTCCAAGATATTATCAGATTTTTCTAAATTTTATCTTTTAACCTTTTATTTTGGAAAAGATTTGCATAGATCGAATTTTGGATTTCAGTTATGATCAAAACAAAGAGTCAATCAATGACTTATAGATTTTAAAGATTTACATATATAAAAGGTCTATTCATAAAAATAAATAACATGGACATATATGTAGAATTGAAACAAAAATAGGAATATGTATATATATTTCAGGTACAATCTACAAGTCATGAACTATACTATTTTTACGTACCAATTTGTAATTTCATAAAATTATAGGGTCATTTCGCAAAACAGTTAGTAAATATTGTTTTCTAGTGTAAACAGTAAAAATAGAAAAATAGGGGCTTTTCTGAAGAAACACAGCTCAAATCAAAAAGTTGCATGGGTCCATGTATGCACAAAACTCAAGAGCAAAGATCCAAGCACGTACCAAATGCTCTGATACAATGTTGAAAGAAGCGGGGAGAGATATACCTCGAATCGGTGCTCTGATCTGCAGCTAGCGATGACCAGCTTGGATCCCGACGGTGGAGGGAACGACGACGGACGAGACTCCCTCTCATTATTCACGACGCATGCAACAACCTCGATCAATACCACGAGTCCGTTGCTAATATTAGTATGTGAAGTGGTGTATTTTTTAGATGAAGCCTCCATCTCTATTTATAGGGGGAGCTTTAATCAAGAGATAGGATCAATTGGTTAATGGTCAAATCTCAATCGATAAGAATAAATTATCATGAGATCTTTGACCATATCAAGATTAACCAATTGATAGTTATCCATAGATATCACTCCTACAACAACCCAGATACGTTTAGACATGACAGCCACTTAAGGTCGCCAAAAAACAATACCTACAGAGTTGAACTTCACTTATATCGCCTTAATTCCAAAGGCTAAAAGTCCTATAAAAAATGTCAGATTTTAGGCCTATTAGTCTTTGTAATGTTTTGTGTAAAGTTATTGCCAAAATGATAGCTAACAAGTTGAAAAGATTTTTGCGATCCATTATTTCAAAGACACAGAGTGCATTTATTCCAGGTTGTTTGATCTCTAATTATATTATGGTGTCATTTGAAATGGTGCACTTCATGAATCAACAACAGGCAAGTTGCAATGGTCATATGACTTTGAAACTAGGTATTAGTAAGGCGTATGATCGAGTGGAGTGGAGTTATTTAGAGGGCATCTTGCAGAAGATGGTTTTCAGCGATAGTTGGATATGTTAGGTCGCTCAAAGAAGGAAACATTCAGCTCTATTCTTGAAAGGGTGAGATCAAAGATGAAGGGGTGGAAAAAGAAATGTTTGTCGAGGGTAGGTAAAGAAATTTTAATTAAGCGTGTAGCGCAAGCCATTCCTACATATACCATGAATGTTTTTCTCCTTCCAGATTCTTTTTGTAGCGACATTAAGAAACTAATCTGAGGATTTTGGTGGGGTCAGAAGAATGATGAGAGAAAATTACATTGGTTGTCTTGGGACTCTCTTTGTTCGGCAAAAGATCATGGTGGCATGGGATTTCATGATTTGAGAGCTTTTAATCGAGCTTCATTGGCTAAGAAAGGTTGGCAAATCCTTCAACATAAGGATTCTTTGTTCTATAGGGTTTTTCGTTCGAAGTACTTCCGCAACTCTTCCTTTGTGGATGCTACTTTAGGCAATCAGTGATAAGAATTTAAACAATACCTAAAGTTGCAAGTATATAACTATAAAGTTATAGTATAAAAAGTTATCGATCCCACGAGGAAGGTGTTGTAAGAGTTAATTAAAATTGGTTCTTATGTTGTGTGTGTGACAATTAAGAGTGTGATAGAAGAATTGTGATGGATTGTGGTGATTAAGAGAGTGGAAGTGATAAAGTGCAAATAAAAACAAAATGAGATTGAGAGTGGAAAGATAAAGAGTGGTTGTGAATATGTGCAAATAAAAACAAAACAAGTTTGAGAGAGGAGAAAGAATGATGAATAAAATAAGGAAATAAAGAAGGTGATAAAGAAAAATAAAACAAACAAATAAAAGCAAGAATAAAGAGAAAGATTAAGAAAGTAAAATATAGAGGATTAATTAAAGATATGAGAAATCTAGAATAGATCTACTTAGTTAATCTCAATCTTATGTGAATAATTAGGATATAAAGCTAGTTTCAAATAATTTCTAGAGTTCCCACAAATATTAGCTCCACATTTAGAAAAGGGTGATTCCCTAAAAGGTTCTAGTCTCAAGGTGAATTAAAGGAAAATAAAATAAATAAATAAAAAGCAAGAATAAAGAGAAAGATCAAGAAAGTAAAATATGAAGGATTAATTAAAGATATGAGGAATCTAGAATAGATCCACTTAGCTAATCTCAATCTTATGTGAATAAGTGGGATATAAAGTTAGTTTCAAACAATTTCTAGAGTTCCCACAAATATTAGCTCTAAATTTAGAAAAAGAGCAATTCCTAGAGGGTTCTAGCCCCAAGGTGAATCAAAGAAAAAAAATCTAAACTACAAAATAAATGTAAGAAAGTAAAAACATGAAAGTAATAAATGCAAGAATAGTAAAGACATGAAAGTAAATATATGAAAGTAAAGACATGAATGTAAATCTACTCTACAAAACATTAAATAAGCAAGAAAAGAAAACAAAAAGAAAAATTTATTAGCAAAAGAGAAAGTTTGTATCCCAAGAGGGTTCTAGCCTCAAGGTGAAAGCAAACATTCATCTTGATCTTCATATTCATCTCATCTTCATCTTCATGATCAAACAAAGAGAAAAAAAGAAAATATGAAGAGGGGAAAATATTTTTTTATTAATTGTAATAAAAAGTTATAAATTTGGAAGGTCTTCTCAATTAAGAGTAACCCTCCTCTCCAAAAAGAGTTTTTATAAAATATTTCACACTCAAACCCCTCACTCTACCCCTCTATTTATAGCCTACAGCAGTGAAGGAGAGCCCTTGGATGAAATTTGGTCATCAAGGAGTCAAATCTGGCCACAAATCTGAATCTGCCGCTCACCAATCAGTTGGCTGATTGATTAAAATTTTAAAATTCTAAAAATGCAGTTAGCTCTGTCTCGTCGAGATAGCCGATTTTTATATATTATATGTTAAATTTCACATTCCGGATTGGGAGATATCGTCGTTTCTTTGTGGCTAATCATATTGAACATGATTTTTACTTGATTTCTTTTCATATTGGATCCTTGTTTCTTCGCCTTCTGTAGATTGCTTAGCTTGATCCCGTGCTTCAATAAAAGTTTAGAAAATGAGAAAATTTGAGTTCTTTTTGAGCTTTTATTCATTAATCTTCATTAACTTGCACATTAAGATAAAACATATTATTATTGGTATATTTATTGATATAAACTAGATAATAAGGGTATAAAATTATAATAAAAATATGATTATCAAATACACCAACACCTGAACTTTTCCTAGTCCTCTAGCAAAGAAATAAATTGAAAGAGAAAGAAAAAAAATCCTAACTCACTTTCACAGGAATCACGGTTGTATTTAGCACATACAACAAGCCTTTAAACCTCTAGATTACCCTAGTGGATGAGTTGTAGTCTCGTGAGGGTTTATAGTGAATATACCCACAAACTTGATCAATTTGCCAATTTAAAGAAGTTTATGAATAATTAAATTACTTGATATATTTAAACATTCTAATTGAAGCTAGTTATTACTCAAGAAAATATTTTTATATTTAACTCCAAGGTAAATCTCTTAGAAAATCTTTTCATTATAGTTATATAAAACCAAGTCTAACTTAGAAATTTAATTTAAAAGTTTTGAAAAGAACATGCTAACTCTTTGTTTTAAACAATTTTCAAGTCTTTTAATCAATTTATTTTTCAAGAACATATATACAAATATAACTATATATATAAAAACATTGTTAGTAATTTGTTTAACTCTTTATTCCTTGGTGATTTTGTTCTTTTTGATCGGGCTTTCTAAGTGACTATTTACGAGTTTTGGGTTAATGAATCCCAACCCAATTGGGCTATATCCTGAAAAATATTTAGATTAAGACAACTTGAAAAATTATTTTCAACTCTAAGTTAAGCATGCAAAAATTTCATTACTTTAATTAAAAGTCTAAGTTAAGACTTAAGTAAAGGATAGTACTTTGAAAATTATTTCTTAAGAAATTTATTTAGAGTTATCATAAAATGTGAACTTGAGTATAAAACTAACTAAGGATTAGAAAATTTAAAATTCAAATAGATCAATTATTAATCAACTCTATTAAATTGGCAAGTGACAATATTTTTCTGAAAAAGAAAAAATAGCATAAAAATGGTAAGATAAAAAGAAAAAATGACTAAGATAAAGAGGAAAATTGACTAGTTCCATCCCACACCTAAATTTTACATTGTCCTCAATGCAAACTCTATGATGCACAAAGTAAAGCGGATAAGAATTGAAGCACTTACATTTATTGATTAGACCTAGAACAAAAAATTTGCAATTACCTTTGGTATGAGGAGGATGAAGTCAAAATTTCTTCATCTTTTTTTTCATTTTATTTTACAAAAGAATAAGAAACTCTCAAATGAGAGAAGAATGAATTCTTTTATTATTATGAGATAAAAATTAAAGATGTAGAATGAGCGATTAAACATAAAAGCTCAAATTCTACATCAAATCCTACCTTATTCTGAAAATTCTACCCGGATTTTAAAGAAGTCTAAAATGATATAATCAAAGATGTACTTAAATTCTAAACATTCCAAGGTTTTCAATAACTTCTGCGACAATAAAGGTAGCTATCGATGGTGTTATGCATTTTGAATTCTGATTGAACTTAGATTCCTTATTGATCACAAACGGTTCTTCTTTAAAAATTTCCTCAAAACCAAGATTCATGGTTGAGGTATGAAAATTTAGTTGTTGATTATTTTCCAAGAATCTAAGTTCATCAGCAAAGAGTTCTTCAAAAGTTGGTGTTCGCGGGAAAAGTCGGGTTGATCTTCATTGATGAACTCATTACAGCTTTATGCATTTACAAATGAATTCAAAAGTTCGTCTTTTTATAAGACTTGATTACAACGAAAATCAAAAATAAAAATTATAACTTTTCCTTAAACAAACCACGGGACTGTTTATCGGACTCGCTGCGTGAATCTTTGCGTAATGTAGGGATTTATCCGTGGACCGCCACGTGATATGATCCGGTGTGAGATCTACGCGATCAAGAGGATTATTTCACGAAGGAAATAAATGCCGAAGTGAGTGAAATCGTCCAAGCGAGATCACCACTCTTTTCGGGATCAAAATGAAGTTTGATCCGGAGGGGTCGCGTGTGGATCGGATCCTTCGATCTCTCGAACTTCTTCGCTTTATACTGACGGGTTCGCCGAAATCTTGGATCTCGTTGGCCGGATCTAGCGTTGATATTGTTGAATCTGCGAGCCTCCCTTCTCGTCAAAAGTCCAGCTCTGAAAAATGAGACCCCCCTGTATTTATAGGCTTTAAAGCGGGTCGGATCTGTGCCTAGCCACCTCTTGGTGGCTTGGTTTGGGCGAGCCACCGAGCCACCCAAGTGGCCTATTTTCATCATTTTTTTCGAGTCTGATCCGGTTCAGTCTCGTCGATGTTCGCTAATCTGAAGCTTTATAGTTGGGTTTATCCCATTATGCGTATGCGGTTCGTTGCTTCGTTAACTTGCATGCCTCGCCGACTTACTTCATGCATTTCGTCTACTCGCTTTATGCATTTGCATCGCGGTCACTTGTTATTACGTCGTCAACGGTTCGCCGTTACGTCGTTGGATGGCTCGCCGATTGTCAACTCATTGTCACGAGTCATATTCATGGACTTATAGATAATTTTCAAGCGCCCTGAGATACCCCTCCAAAGTGTTTGGTCGTTCTTTTATAGAAGAGCACGAAATACTTTGAATATAAATAAACCCAAACCTTCAATCGGCATAACGGGACCGCAGCGGCTTCAAATCTTGATTTCTTCAATTCTTTCAGATTATCCGGTGCTGTCGAATGGTGAAAGTGTCACGGTCTTGCATTTATTGTCGACCGTGTCGAATCTTGAGGCTGAAATTTGGTGGTGAATTTTTGCTTTAGCTTCGTGTCGGTGAGTTGTCGTAGAAGCCCGACCATCAAACTTCTTGAGATCTCTCCTTTAGTCGGTGAATTCTCCATTGCGGCGCATTGACCGGTGTCAACACGGTTTAAGCTCTTAAGGTCTTTGGGCTGGAGAACCGTTATATTCGTATACCCCGAGTTTAGGAATCAATATTTCCATTGGAGGTTGTCGAATTATCCTTAAGAATATTTTATAAAATATTCTCGAAACTTCTCGACAAAATGAGAAACAATTTAGACTTCGTATACCTTATTGGAGTAATTATGAGGCTCGAATAAACCGAACCGGATGAAAAGTGACCCTCAATGGGTGATAACCCGCTGAATAAATATTCAGAGCCCCTCCGGATGTGTGGGGGGGAGAAAGAAAAAAGAAGGAATCAATCGTGCGGTGATTCGGGGTTGTTTTGATGCCTGGTTTAGCCCTGATTTGAATTTTAGTTCAAGGTCTGGTTCAGGACTGGTTCGGTCCAAATTTGGCACATTCTTGTGGCATGTAGTAAAGCCGATTCAGCCGATGACTCTCTAGCGGTTACTAGCGATGCGGTTGAAGAAGATGAAACCATTGTCGATCTGATGCTTTGCTATTAGAAGTGCTTTATCCTATAGTTGACTTGCTCACAAGAAGGAACTTTCTCTCCTTCGGTGATGGTGGCTAACATTCATCATGGGCCGGCGGATAGTCGATGTCTTCACTCGGGGAGGCGGCGTCGATTCAGTTCCTCTCGTAAGGTGGAGCTTCCATACACTTACTTGATGACACGGTTGTCCTTCACTTTCGAGATATCTTTGTCGGCCAATCTGCTGAGATGTCACCCCTACTACTACAATTATTAGAGAATTACGGATGGAAGAGGATTCTCGAAATAAAAAGCACGGAGTTCACAATGGTTGGGTTTTCTCGGATATTTCCCGATTCTCAAGTACATGGTGAGTCTTTGATTGATGAGGAGAGCGGGAGCGGACCTTTCTTGATGTTGGTACGCTTCAATTGGTGATGAACATTAGGTAGGGTTACCTAACATTAGGGTGAGAGATGAGTGCTTCATAGAGTCATTATCTACCTTGTCGATTTGCGCCCGGTTTGGTTATGAAACTTTATGTTGGAAATCAAGTCGGCGGCTTAGGACTCATGGCGGATTAGTGGGCGGCATCAGAGCATGGCTATGGAGTGTGACGAGGTGCGGTGCTAGGTTCAACCTTCAGAGTCTTTGGCGTGTTGGAGCTAACATTCTTATCTTTGCGGTGGTTGTTGGCAACTAATGAACCCGTTCACGTGAAGCCTATGCGAGAATTAGCGTGAAGAGGCCTCTAGGTGATACTCGAATGATTGGGAAGCGGTCATAGAGGCGATGCAAGACTTCGTCAAATAGGCGAAGGGGAAGAAGAGACTTTCAGCTCTACCAAAGAGACCACAGGAGGAGATCATGCGGATGACAAAAATCATGAGGAGGACTTTGGGACGAGTTTGCCAATACCTCTCCCTTTTTCTCTTTCCTCTTTTGGAATTATTGGTGCGACAACAATTTGAAGCAGGGAATGGCAGTAGGGAGGAGGAGGAACAGCCCTCTTACGGTAGAAGCCTCGAGTTGGGACTCAAGCTGTTAAGCGGAAAAAGTTAGTCCATAAGTCACATGCTGATCCGCGAGCTTTTGAGATGGACTTGGCTGGTGATGACCTTGTCAGTGAAGGAGGTAATGCTTAACCACCACGTAGTCCCTTCGATCATTTAATTCATTGAACCCAGGGCTCACATTACTCCATTTCTGTGCAGGAGGATATGGAGAAGGCGAGATCAGCTTTGATTTTCCCCATCACAATTTCGCCTCTTCCGAAGAACCCAGTTTCACACAACAGGTGTACAAGTTTGTGGCAGAAGAGACTGCAGTAGCTGCTAAAATTAGTGAGACTACCAATGTCGGACCTGATTCAGCAAATCCAGGTACATCTATTATTAGTAATACCCCATTTAGATGGCGAGTACGGGAGTTGAACGACTCGGAACTCGTGCCTTTCCTAATTGTCTCTATGTTTCTTGCTCTTTTAGAAATTGCGGGGAAGCAAACATGGACCTTTGGGGATTAGAGTGACTAACTCCTTGTAGGAGGTAAGCCATTTTTCGTCCTTGGGTTCTTGATTACGCTTCTTTCACTTATGTTACTTTGTGTCGATTTTTCGATAGAAATTTTGATGAAGATGTCACGCTTGCGGACACGATAATCGACTTGACATATGGCTCTCCGATGATCATCTTCCGTTGATATGTCACGAGCCAACAATTTTGAAAATCTTGAGGTTTGTTCCTCTAAAGGTATGGGCTCCCTCTCCGTTAATTGTAGGACTAGCCATTTTAGACTAATACAACTACAATTTGATGAATCGAGAAATTCATTTTGTTCTTGGCGGGAACTCCCTCTTGAGGCTCATTTTTCAATTCCTCATTCGATGCTCCTCGAATTGGCTATCATGGCGGTACGCCATGCACGATGAACATCTTGAGACCAACTGTAGCGGTCGGTGCATCAGCGGTCACCCTTTCGATAGCCCGCTAACCCATGAAGCTATCTGGAGGAAGTAGATGCGGGTTATCCATTAAGGATGTCTCACGCCCTTTGACTTAAGATTCTAAAATGTCCATCCCTTTATTTTTGCTTACATCTCGACTCCATGATGCGGAAGGCGATGTTAGATAATGACCGGATCAGTTATTATCGTATGGAAGTCCGCTCGTTCTTTTCTTTCGTAAACATGATGATCGACAAGCTTCTCCACAGTGGGCTTTCTCTCCGTCGGTTCGGTAGGTCCTTGACCCTAGAGCGGCTTTGATAAGGGATCTTTGGTTACCCGAGTTAGTCAAGGCAATTCTGCGATGATCTTGATCTTACGGAACTCAAGCTTCGAAATTGAGGGGTTGCAATGGCATGTGCTTCTTTGTATATAGCCGTCGGCGGAATCTCATCACGAAAGCATGGCGCGATGCTCGTGTTTTACTAGACTTCGAGGTTCAAATATAAGCGGGATCGGGTAGATCGAGGTTAAGACGCGCTAGAGAAATCAACATCCACGAGCAACATTCATTCTTGTATTGCGTCAAGTGAGGCCAAGATAAGCGGCTTAAGCGGGAACTTCAGGTGGAGGAGAGAGCAAAGTGTCTTGGGTGACAAGGGTTAACGAAGAGAGCTGAAACCGCCATATCAAGAAACTAGATCTCGGAATAAAAGCTAGCTGAAGTTGAGGAAAAAGCTGCGAAGACATTGAAGGCCAATGAGGAGTCTTTCAGGGCTGAGTTGCAGAAGGAGCTCCAACAAGCTTACAACGATGAGTTGTCCAAGTTAGAACAATAAATCTTTTGCCATAAACTTGATGTTTGAATAACTGCAATTTCTTTATTGAAAGACTTTACTCTTCATTAATCGAATAAACTTCTGTCCTCCTTTTTATTATTGTTTATTATGATTTCTCATTTCGTTTAAAATAATCAACCACAATACTCATAGGATTTTTGGCAAACCCTCAGCCATCAACGGATTTGTCACGCCCCGCTTCCCGAAATACATGGAAACAAAACGCGAACAAGCCCGCGACGTATTAGGTTGAGGAGAAATACGAATAATAAAAATATTTCTTCTCAATCTAATCGCCCGATCATCAAGTAATCATAAAAATACATCTGATCCAGATCCCAATCACAGCCGGTAGAATAAAATAATAATCGAGCGAGTACATATCACCAAATAAAATAATATCAAGACCATAAAGAGTCCACATGTAGAAACAATACATATAGCTAAGACTAGAGAATCACAAAATAATTGTCAAGAGCTAAAAGCGAAAATCACGGAAGAAGTCTAAGGTTCATCAACTACGAAAATAAAAGGAACTAAGCTTACTCGATCTACTCCGTCGTCGGGGAGGTTCTCTGCGAGAAAACTCGGCTCAAGTGTATTTGCATCTTTGGACTTGTCCGTCATCTAAACGTACACGAGAGATAGATGCGTCGGCGTCTCTTTACCGCGACAGATTCCACAAGCAATAGCGATATAATAATAATACAAGCGAATGCAAAATGTCGAAGCTGCGAACAAATCAAGTATAACAATACGGTTAACCCCCATGTAAAGATCCGAATAGATTAATATTAAGAAATCTACAAGCGAGGCGTGATGCGTCGGCGAAATAATCAAACAAAGGAAACCCTCATGTATATACCATATGTCTCGGATCGTAAATAACTAAATACTAACCCCAAACTATACGGATGGAACATACAAGCGGAAATAAAGCATCGACATGTGCATCTCGGTGTCAGTACAACGAGTGCCCTAAGCGTCAAATATCTCAGCTTCGATAATGCGTATCTATTTATCCTATAGCTGGTCAGCGGATCATAACTCTCACGAGTGAAATTCATATCATAGAATAGCATGTTCACAAATCCCTCGTGCATCGATCTGCTACGAATCGGCGAGGACTACCGCATAAGCTGATTCCGGCACATGGGACACAGCGGGACTGGTGAATACACAAGTACTGCGACTAAAGTGACTACACAAATTCAAACTTTAGCCACAAACCCTGACCCGGTGACTACACAAATTCAGCAGTGCGAGTGGAAGATACATCAGCGAGCCATATCCGATCACATGAACGAAGACTTTCCCATCCCGGGTCGGGTAAATCAAGTTAGCGATGCCGATATATCAAACGGGTTCACCTCCTAACATGGTCAACACACACATGTCACTAGGTCATGTTCATGGCGAACCAAGTCCCTAAGTCATGAACTACTACGGTTACGACACAACAAGGTGAATAAATACAATTAACATATCACATGTGTAATTACTCTACGTGTCAATGTCATGTATCATGAATAGTAATGTGAATAACTATCAACAACGGTACAATATGAAAATGTGAAATAAGAGAAGTTAACCACATGAAATGGCGTAGTTTTCAACATAAATTCCTATAAAATCCTTTAAACTAATTCCCAACTTAATTATCCAATATTTCAATTAAAATATACTTTTTCTCTTTAATATTATTTATGAGCGATAACTATTTTCTTTTCATAAAACACCTCTATTTCTTTTCTTTTTAGAAAACCTCTTAAAATATTTCAAAATTCTTTTCTCCCAAATAATTTCTTTAAATCATAACAATTAATTAAAGATACTTTTACTCAAAATAAAATATTTTCACGGATAATTTCTTTTAAAATAATATTTTCATAATTATAATAAATCCTAGAAATATCCTAAAATACATTCTTGCAAATAGCGAAAATAATCATAGATCAATTCTAACCTATCCAATCATCACGGATAATTTTATACTACCAAATATTCGCCGAAAATGTAAAGGTTAAGCTGGCATAAATGATATCAAGCTGTAGAACTGAACTATACATATCTGAAATAATTCATAAATAATCTAAAATATAAAATCTGAGTCAGCGATTATCGGGATCTTGCCTCTGGTGAATGGTTCGCGGATCGGGGTTGTGAAACGAGCGGCAAAGTGGGGACAGCGTGCAGGCAAATCGCCGTGGATGGCGACTGCTTGGTGAGGCGCGTCGCGATATTCTTGGATTGACGATAGCAGCATGTCAGAATTGGCGCTGTAGCAGATGAGAGATAGTCGGGGTTTATTTTGAAATGATTCTGTAGCTGATGGGGAAAGGTGATAATTATTGGCAGCGGAGTAATCTTAATAACAATCGGTCAGATCGACAAAACAAATCGAAAGCAGATCGTCGCCAAACAAAGTCAGCAAATCGGTAATATCAGAGTAATCGTCAACTTCACGTCAGTCAAAGCTCATCGATCAAGCTCGTTCGGTCGAAACGAATCAAACAGAAGAAAAGTCGGAAACAATCGTCGCAAATCCGTAAAAAGCATCCTAAATTCAGAATCATGTCACTGGTCACGTCTAAATCGGCGTCAAAATCAAATCAAATCAACAAAATCAGAAAAAGGCTCAGGTCAGATCGGCAAAATCAGCATCAAAAATAAATCTCAATAGAAATCCATCATTAGAGTCAGGTCCGTTCCTCAATATTAGAGGTATTTATTATAATGATAAGCGTCGGATACCAAGCTCGAGGTTTAAATAATATCAATAGTCGAGATTATGATTGAAAGTATTCTAAGGAATTATTAAATTTATCTTGTAGCTAAATCATAAACATAAATATAAAACTCTATTTTGAATTAAATAGAGAATCACGAAAATTTGAGAAAATAATAATAATACTTTTAGAAAATAATATTTAATTTTAAATACAAAAATAATATTTAATATTTAAATATCGGAAAAATAACATTTAATATTTAAACTCTAGAAAAATAATATTTAACTTTCAAATACTAGAAAATAATATTTAACATTAGAAAAGCAATATTAGAAGATCGTCTCGAAAAATATTAAGAAAAATAATACTAGAAAGTCGATACCAAAATATTAGAAAAATCGTGTCGAAAATTCACGGGTGTTGAGTTTGTGAGCCTCTGGATTCTGGTTTGAATCGGTATGCGGATTACTTAAACCCGTTTAAACAAATGGCGTTGTGCTAAAGAATGAAACTCTTTTAGACTTGGTGCTATGATGTTGAATACATAGGCTTCGTCTTCTTTACGGGTAGAGACTAGCAGGCAGCAGCGTGTTAGACATTGACTTTAGGGTTATTGGCCAACCCACAACCCTCAGCGGTTTGTGAGCCTTTACGATTACGGTTTGAATCGGGCTATGCGGATTATCTAAACCCGTTCATATGATGTTGTACTAAAAGAATGAAACTCTTTTAGACTTGGTGCTATGATGTTAAATACATAGGCCGTCTTTCTCCGCGAGAATAGACTACCGGTACGCATGTATTAGATCGCGGGCTTATCTCTACCAAACCCGGGATAAAATTCTCGGACTTGAATTACGGTATCTTCTTCGATCGATAAAAGACTAAATCGACAGCGTATTAGGCGTTGGCTTATCTACCAAATTAGGGATAAAATTCCCCACACGTGTAAAGCGTGGATTGTGGTGTTATTAATAACAACTGCCATAATTTTGAATATGTGGGCTTCGTTCTTTTACGGTTAAGAACTAGCAGGCAACATGTGTTAGGCGTAGACTTATCCTACTTAGGATTAGGATAAAATTCTCCAAGATGAGTCTTGGTATCCTTTTAGCGGAGAAAAGTTAGCAAACCCGCAGCGTGTTAGGCGTACTCACCTACTTAGGCTTTGGGATAAAATTCCCGGACTTGAACTCGGTGTCTTCTTTAATGGAAAAAGACTAAACGGCTTAGCGTGTGTTGAAGCGTTGACTTATCCCTACTTAGGATTCAGGATAAAATTTTTCAAGATGAATTCTGGATTGAAGGATTTTTTAGTTGAAAAGATAAAATTAATGTGGGAAAGGAAGAATTTTATCTTACGTCTCCCGATCTTTGGAGGAAGAATTTTATCCTATCTCGAGGTCTTCTTTTTAGGGTAAAGACGAACCCGAAACAGAGAGAAGAATTTTATATCCTATCTCTTGCTCACGGAGGGGCGAATTTTATATTCTATCTCGGTGCAAAGAAAACTAAAAGTGGGATCTCCACTTGAGAATCTTAGGAGGTGATACTAGAGTGGGATCTCCACTCAGAATCGAAAAGATTGAGATAACTTTTACTTTTATAGGATTAAGCTACGATGGAAATGACTTTCGTTTATCGAGATGAAATTCTAATTTGACCCTAACCTTGGGAAGAGTGACCGAAGAGGAAAGGATGGAGCTCTTCTGTTTATCACAAGGGGATCTTAGCATTGAAAGTGGACCTCTTGTTCGTGGAAGGAATCAAGAGGGAATTTTACTGGTGGATTGGACCAGAAAGATTTTTTTTTGGACTCACCGTCAATGAATTTGTCAGTGAGGAATTTATGGCGGAGGCAGTTTAGGGTTATCCTCAAGGACAATGGGTGAAATATTCCACGAGAAACTTCCCGTCAAAATGGGTTATCCCAAATATACTAAGGATAGTAATTTTCAAGAATTTCCCATTTATCGGCATTAATTGCATGTCGCCATCTTGAGTGATTAGACGATATGCACCGTTTGAATAGGCTGTGTCTATCACAAACGGTCCTTCTCATTTGGGTTCAAACTTACCCTTTTTCTTGGAATTGAAATTATTGGTGGAGTCGGCGGCTGAGGACGGATCTCCTTCCTTAAAGCTTGCTGTGGGACTCTCTTGTTAAAGCCCTCGACATTACGGCGGTAGAACTTCGATGTGTTGTTGAGCTTCAGGCGTTTTCATCCAACATCTCGAGCTCTTCAAGGCGTCTCCGATGTTGTTCTTCCACCATCATCTGGTTCTTGAGGCGATACGAGTGATGGGATTTAGATTTCTAATGGAAATCAAACTTCACATCAGTATACGAGGAGAATATGGGGTAGCTCAAAAAGGCGTGTGTATTGTGGTGTGATATGCCCAAAGTGCTTCTCTGAGTTTATAGTCCCAATCACGTTTATTGGTCTTCATGAGTTTGACAAGATCTTAATGATTGTCTTGTTGAGCATACTCAGCTAATCCATTTGCGGTGGGATTATAAAATTAAATCGACGAGGCGTCTTGAATCTTAAACTTCTGCCAAAACCGATGAAGGTATTGGCGGCGAATTGAGGACCGTTGTCATGTATGATTCATCTCGATGCAGGTGTCGATAGATGTGATGCTTGATAAACGATGACATTGTTACGTTTTCACTTCTTTAAAGCGGAATTGCTTCAGCCCACTTAGAAATAGTCGTGTCGCGAGAATGAACCGATCACCTTTAGCGGCGGAGGAAAAATAGAACCCACAATGTCCATACCCGTCTCGAACGACAAGATGTAGCCAGAAGGATGCAAATCTCGGGGTTGATGCATGTAATGTGTATTTGACATGCGTGGAACTTCGGCGTTTTCGATTGCATCATTAATCATTGTTGGCGAAGTATCCCATTCTTACGTCACGATCATAAACTTGGGACCAGGTTGGTGTCCGCCACACTCTTCTCCGTGTGCTTCTTTAAGGACTTCTTCTGCTTCTTTGTTGAAGAACGGAGCGACAAGCCGTCGAACCTGCGACGATATAACATCTGGGTCTATGCATTATAAAAGAACTTTGGCACTCTTCATCGGATCGATTCCCTCTCTTTTACGTCTTACGGCAAAATACCGTAATAGGACGTAGTCGATTATAGGAAAGCCAATCCGGGGCTCCAATTCAGGGGTTGAGTGCACCTCTTTGATGACCACCCTTTGTAGTTTTCCTCCTCATTATATATTGGTATAAATAGTTGATGAGTTCTCCGCGGTGACTAACTATTTAGTCTCGGGAGGTTCGCTAGATCTTTACGTTGTGGTAAAAGTTGGGATGATTGTCATTGATTTGAACTTGCTACGGCTTCTTTGGCCTACAACAAAATTCAAAAGAAATGCCTTTTATTTTAAAGTACAATGAAAATAAAAAGATTACAACTTTATCCTTTTGAACAAACCGCGAGGATCTGTTATATCGAGGTCACAAGCTTGTGTCAGGTTCTTTGCGTGTAGGGGGACTTTTGTGTCGTGGACCATGCGCAATTCGATCGGTAGGGCCGAGTTACGGAACTACAGAGCGTCGCGGGGGCTGCGTTTCCACGAGAGAAGCGAAGCCTGGGGATCACACTCACGAAGGAGAGGATGCGCCGGGGATCACACTCCGAAGGAGAGGATGGCGGAGGCGGTGAGATCTACTAGGAGAAATCCTGGCGCTATCCACGAGATTAAGGCGAAGCTTAATCTAGAGGGTATCTGTGGATTCGACCAATTGATTACCTTTAAACTTGTAGATCGGGCGTCGGCCGAACTTGTGCTGCGATTGCTCCGGAACCGTCGTCGGCCTTCGTGGATCTCGCCAAAATTCCTCTGAAAATCCCGAAATCAGCGCTCTTGAAAATCCAAAACCCCCTCACGAAGAAGACACCCCCTATTATACAAATGTCGAGTATGTTGGCTGACCTTGGCGGTACAAGATGGCCGAGGTGCCTCGCCAAGTTGGCGAACCACCTAAACCACTTGGCGGTAGCGCTCGCCGTTTTCGCGTCGTTTTTTCGTCATTTTCGGCGTTTTCCGTCTCGGGCTTGGGTTCCGTCGTATTTGGTTCGGGACTAATTCTTGGTTCGTTCGGTTCAGCGGTCTGAAATCGATCGTCCGTTCAAGTCGGTTTAGCCGGTGCTTGTAATGACGTGGAGTTTGCCGTCGGGTTCGCGTCTCAACTATTCGATGTCGTATCATTCGATGGGTTGTCATTCGCGACTCCCGTCACGAGAGTTGGTTTGGGGATCTTATAAGTATTTTTCAGCGCCTCTGAGATACCCCTCCAAAGTGTTTGATCTCGTTCTTTTATAGCGAGCACGGAATACTTTGAACATGATAGTTCCGGCCTTCGTGAGGTCCCAAAGTTAGCTTCAAGTCTTGATTCTTTCGGACCATCCGGTTCTTTGTAGGATTTACGATAAGATCCGCGGTCTTTATTCATTGTCGACCGCTTGTTAAAATCTTGATTGAAGCTGGTGGGTGAGTTTTGTTTGTAACTTCGTTCGGTTGGTTGTTGTTTGACTAACCATCGGACTTTTGGACTTCTCCGTTATCGGCAAACTCCTTGTTGGCGACCGCGTTGGCTATGTCGAATACATGGAATTTCATAACCCTCAATCGGCTAATTCTTCCATCATCCGTGTGTTGTTGGTTTAACCCATGGGAGGAGTTAATCTTTTCATGAAGATATCCTCAGTATTCCTTGTTGAAGCGAGGAGACCATTTGGCTTTCAACCATCGTCCTAGCCTTCGTGGCGAGTCGCGGCGCTTTGACCGTTGTTGGGATATGATTATCATGATGGGAGGAGTTTCTTGAATTTGGACCGTTGTTCGGTGCCAACATGACTTCCATACTCGTCAGTTATTCCTCTCTTGGGTATTATGGTGGGAGGAAATTAAGGGTCATCGAGTTATCCTTAAGAATATGGGTTTATTCTCAGGAACTCCTCGTTGAAAATTTGGAAGCGGTTTATACTACATTATTCTGATTGGAGTAGGATTAGGCGACAGCGTTGATTTGCGTCGGTGTGATCCTGCGATCGAGTTATCCTAAGAATATTTCTTGTGAGAATATTCTTAGGGAACTTCGACAAATTGGGAAGCAGTTATACTCGTAATCCTAGTTGGGTAGGATTGGGCGTCGTTGATGCGTCGATGCAATCTGCGATCGAGTTATCCTAAGAATATTTCTTGTGAGAATATTCTTAGAACTTCGATAAATTGGGAAGCGGTTTATACTCGTAATCCTAGTTGGGTAGGTTGGAGCGTTGATGTCGATGCAATCCATACGATCAGTTATCCTAAGAATATTTCTTGTGAGAATATTCTTAGGAACTTCTCGACAAATTGGGAAGCGGTTTATACTCGTAATCCTAGTTGGAGTAGGATTAGGCGTAGCGTTGATCGTCGATGCAATCCATACGATCGAGTTATCCTAAGAATATTTCTTGTGAGAATATTCTTAGAACTTCCGACAAATTGGAAGCGGTTTATACTGCGTAATCCTAGTTGGAGTAGGATTGGTAGCGTTGATTAGCGTGCGATGGCGACCTCAGCGAGTGTTATCTGCCGAATAAATCCTCAGAATCTTTCCAAATATAGCGGAGGGAGTAGGAGCCAATCAACGGACTGATTTGGCACTATTTTGAGATCCGGATAAGATTCCATTTAGGACTCCTAATTAGGGACTGATTTGATTCCTTTTTGGCTATTCAATTGGGCTCCAATTAGAACTCCTACTTGTTGCCAAATAGGACTCCTTATTCAAAGAGGATTTGGTCCATATGGGGTTGTTATAAATACCCATAACCCCTCCTTTTCTTTGACCTAGGCCGGCCCCCCCCTCTCTGTGCCTTCCTCTTGTTTTTTTTTCTCGCCTCGTGTCGTTACATCTTCTCTGAACAACGAGGTATGACGAGGGTTTTACAAATTCTTTTTTTTTCTTCTTTTTCTTCTTTTCTCTTTGTTTTTTGTGCGTGCAGTGTGCCGACCACAAAGGAAGTCGAACACGATCAGTGGCCGGGCAACGGTAGCCGAGCGCTTCGGCCCTGACCGAAGCTGCCGAGAGCCCCAGCCTTCAGTCTCGGCAGCGCCGAACCCTTCGGCCACGGCCAAGCGCCTGAGGCTTCGGTCTGTGCAGCAGCAGGCGCTTCGGCCTGACGAAACCCTTCGGTCTGGCGGCGCCGAACCTTCGGCCCCAAAGCCGGCGCTTGAAGCGCCTTCGGTCTCGACGCAGGCGCGACTGGCCGCAGGCGTACTGCCGCCAGTTTAGTCGGGGCCGAGCGTCGTTGGTGCCTCGGTCATGGCCAGCGAGCCCGCGACCTGATAGCCGGGCCTCTTTTCTTTGAATCGCTGATTTTTTTTACTACATATCTGACTTTATTTTATCCTTTTGCGGTTCCGATGTGCGTGTAAAGATCTCATGCTCGGTCGATCATCTGCGCTGCGGCGTGAATGCCTCCTTCTTTTGGTGGTGCGTCGGCGTTATCACATTCTCCATTACATGTATCGACGGTATCGCTTGGCTCTCCTTTGTGAGGCGATTGGGAAGGCAATCCTCCTTCCGTGAGGATTGGGGCTTCTTGATCACCCGATCTCGATATCTTTAGCAGGCGATTTCATACGTACCTTTGCTCAGTAGAGCGAAATATATTGCGCTTTGTTTACAGACTATATTTATCGTTCTCGGTGTCGATCGGATGAAATCGTCATTACCGTTATAAGGTCGTGACTCAATCTCATGGGTTTACGAGAAGAGTTCTCGCCTTATCTTTGTTTCCTTTTCAAGATATTCCTCCTAAATGATCATTAACCCTTTGTTCTGTGGTGGCGGATGCTCCGATGATTATTAGATCTATTTGAAGGCTCCAAATGTCAAGTCTCGATTCTTAAGGTCATCAGGAGAACACCTCTTTCCACGAGAGCGAACCTTGTGAGTGAACACCGAGGAAGAAACCCGTGGCTGAGCCTACCATCATAATTTGGGATGGCGAGTTTGAGGATCGCTTCCATCATCGATCCATCGCCTTCCTTCGGCCTTGGCGAAAGGATTTCCGACCCTTGAGTATAGAGTGGTGGAGGCCAGGTTAATCTTGGACCACTTCCACGGATTCAACCTATCGAGATTGCCGGGCCATCTGCGTTCGATTCCGTTGTGATGGGTCTCCTTCATTTGTTGGAGAATGGTTTGAAGCAATCTCTATTATCGAGGTTAGATGGGCGACCTTTATGGTCTTACGCCCATTCATATTGAGTAGCTTGGAGGAAATTCGCGTGTTGGTGGCCCTCGGCTAGCTAATCGTTGTGAGCAAAGCTCACTAGGCTGGCTAACTCTTGCGTACCGTGTGGAAGTTTAGCCTTTTGAATCATGCAATGAGGTGTCTGACTCATCGGCGAGGCTCGGATCAAGGCTTCGTGAGCGCACCTTTAGCGAGAGAGAATATCGAGCAAGAGGTCATTTTTGCGAACTCATATGGCGGCGATTAGTAAACTGCGGCGTCGGATAAACTTGTACCACACCCATGTCAAGCGCCACGAGGGAATCGGGGAATTCAAGGGGAGAAGGCGGAAGAATTTCCGGCGTGAGTGCACGAGTCGGGATGTCGAGCGTGAGAAGCAAGTCCTCGGCGATCGTCGGGAACATCACGGTACTATTGCGCGAACTCGAAGAAGAACGAGAAGGAAGCCAAAGCTTCGGGTTCGGCGAACCGGGAGAAAAATTAGCCGTCAAAGGCGACCTGCCTTCACATACTAGATTGCGCCGATGAAGTTTGGCGTGTTGCTTTGGTCTTGAGACTTCTCATTTTCTTTGTTGATACGTCGTTGTGATTATCACAACTTTGCTTGAATCGGTCTCGACAATTGTAGCTCCTTTATATTTGCTTCAAATGAATAAGATTTATTCCTTTCATTGCTTATTATGATTCTTTTATTTAGATGAAAATAATTAACCATAATACTTATAGGATTTTGGCAAATCCTCGTGCATCAACGAGGTTTGATTAGCCTTTACCAATTCCGTTTGAATTGGGCTGGCGTGCGGATTGTCCACATCCGTTCGCGCGTGGCGTTGTGCTAAAAGAATGAAACTCTTCTAGACTTGTTGCTATGATATTGAATACATAGGCTTTATACTCTTTTCACGGGCAAAGACCCGTGACAGCGTGTGAAGTTGGCTTAATCCTTCTTAGGCGGGATGAAATACGGTCGAACTCGGTGTCTTCTTCAATCGGAGAAAAGACTAAGCCGAAGCAGCGTGTAAGGCGTCGGCTTTAGGGTTATTAGCCAACCCCGATTTCAACGGAGTTTGATAAGCCTTTACCAACTACCGTTTAAATTGGGCTAGCGTGCGAATTATCAAATCCGTTCCTGCGTGGCGTTGTGCTAAAGAATAAAACTCTCTTAGACTTAATGCTACGATGTTGAATCGTAGACTTACGTCTTTTTCGGGAAGACTAACCCGGCAGCGTGGTGGCGTTGGCTTTATCCTTCTTAGGCAGGGATGAAATACCCGAGTCGATCTCACGGTGTCTTCTTCAATGGAAAAGACTAAGCCGTCGTGTTGGCGTCGACTTTATCCCTTCTTAGGCTTGGGATAAAATACCCCGAATCGAACTACGGTGTCTTCTTCAATGGAGAAAGACTAAGCCGGCAACACATGTGGCGTTGGCTTTATCCTTCTTAGCCGGGATAAAATACCCGAGGAACTGGTGTCTTCTTCAATGAGAAAAGACTAGCAAACCTTGGCGTGTGGTGGCTTTATCCCTTCTTAGGCCGGGATAAAATACCCCGTCGAACTCGTGTCTTCTTCAATCGGAGAAAAGACTAAGCAGAGCAGCGTGTGGCGTTGGCTTTATCCTTCTTAGGCTTGGGATAAAATATCCCGAGTCGAACTCGGTGTCTTCTTCAATCGGAGAAAGACTAAGCCGAGCTTAGCAGCGTGTGGCGTTATTTATCCCTTAGGCCGGGATAAAATACCCCAGAATCGAACTCTGGTGTCTTCTTCATCGGAGAACTAAGCGACAGCAGCGTGTGGCGTTGACTTTATCCCTTCTTAGATTTCGGGATAAAATACCCCCGAAGAATCTTGGATTAAGGAGTTTGGTCTAGGATTAAATTGAAAGTGAGAGAGAAGAACTTTATGTTCTATTTCTGAGATAAGAATATGCGAGGGAACTGTTGTAGGAATCGAAAAGACTTCGGGTGACAACCAAGGCGGACAATCACGATGCGAAAATCCGTACTTACATGATCCGGCTACCTAGGAGAGATGGAACTAAGAGTGGGATCTCCACTCGAGAGCGAAAGAGACTCAGGTGACTTCGGGCGGACAACTGATGCGAAAATCCGGCGCATTCAGCAGATTCGGTAGCTACCTAGGAGAGATGGAAAGAGAACCCTCCGTTTATCACGAAAGGGCTTCGGAGGTGACTTCGGGCGGACAACGATGCGAAAATCGGCGCATTCGCCGGTCGAGCTACCTGGGAGAGATGGAAAGAACCCTCCGTTTATCCGCGAAAGGATCGATGCTTGGAGAGGAAGAATTTTATATTCTATCTCCGGCGTAAAAGGATTTTGATTGGGCCTCTTGTTCATAGAAGGAATCAAGAGGAGATTGTGGCAATGTACCTAAAATTTGTAGGCCCACCATCAAGGAATTTGATCGGTGGGGAAATTATGATGGAGGATAAATCTAGGGTTATCCTCAAGGAAAGTGGGTAACACATCCAGGAACTTCCCGTTGAAGCGGGTTATCTGAAGATACTAAGGGTAGTATTTCTTGGGAACTTCCCATTATCGGCATTAATTGCGGTCGCCATTGGGTAATTGGCGGTATGCACCATTAAAGTAGACCGTTTCTATTACAAAGCGGACCCTCCCATTTAGGTTCGAATTTCTTTTTTTTGGAAGTGAGGATTATCGAGTGCGTCGGCGGCGAGGACCAAATCTCCTTCTTTGAAACTCGTTGTCGTACTTTCTTGTTGAAAGCTCGACATCCTAGCTTGGTAGAACTCAATGCATTGTTGAGCTTCGGTAGCTTTTCATCTAACATCTCGAGTTCTTGAGGCGTTTACGATGTTGTTCTTCAATCGTCATCTCCGTTCGAGGCGTCGCGGAGTAAGAATCTGAATTTCCAATGGGAGAGCGCTTCACGCGAGTGACCGAATACGGGGTCTCTCGATTGGCGTGTATGCCGTTGTGCGATATGCGAGTGCTTCTTCGAGTTTATCGTCCGTCTGCTTGTTATTCTTCACAAGCGAAATCTTAATAATGTCGTCTTGTTGAATGCCTCGGCTAATCCATTTGCGGTGGATTATAGGCTGTCGACGAGGCGTCTTGTATCTTAATTTCATAAAACGTGGAAGGAATTGGCGATGAGCTGAGGACCGTTGTCATGCACGATCCGTCTTGGGACAGTGTGGTAAATGACATGGTGTTTGATAAATTTGCGGACGGTACTTCGCCTTTACTTCTTTTAGCGGGATTGCTTGACCCGGAGAAGTAGTCGGTAATTGCTAGAATAAACCGATCGCCTTTGGTACGGAGGAAAAATGGGACCTACAAGCGTCCATTCCCCATGTCTCGAATGGCGGGATGTGGCGAAGGATCTGCAACGCTCCGGAGGCGATGCATATAATTGGCGTGAATGACCGCAGCGTGGCATTTCGGCGTGCCGACGGCGTCATTAATCATCGTGGGCCAAAAGTAGCCCATTCTCCTAATCGATCGTAGAGCTTGGGACCCGGTGAGTGCACCACATTCACCTTCGTGTGCTTCGAAGGACCTCTTACGCCTCTTTGTTTGAGAGGCATCGGATAAAGACCATCGTACCCGTGATATAGCATCACGGGTTTACGTGTGTAAAGAATCTTGGAGCTCTTCGCGGATTGACTCTCTCTCCCGTCTTGGTAGAATACCATGTAAGGCGTGTCGATGATAGGAAAGCGCCAATCTCGGGGCTCCAACTTGGTTTGGGTTGCATTTACCTCTTTGGTAACTATCCCTGTCATCATATATTGGTATGAAGAGTTGGTGAGTCTGACGTAACTAATTGCTCGGTCTCGGAAGGTTGTGCTGCGACATACTAACGCCGCTAATGCATCCATGGCGTTAGCGGGATATATTCGATGAAGAATTCTTGAATGAGTCGCCATTTCAGCGGCTATCGATGATAGGGGACGGTCGGGTTCCTAACCGTAGTCACCGCGGATGCAACTATCAATTGTGCGAATCACCATATGCCGAGATACTTTCGACCCCGGCTCCTTGGCGGCTAAGTCCGATAAGTAGTGCGTTGTATTGACTACGTTATTGGAACAAGGTTGGTGAATAAGCGGGGCATGACATGATTCCCAGGAAACTAAGACAAGACTCCGTGAAATCTTAGAACATCAGGGGCACTTGCTACATTAGTAGCTTCGAGCTCGAATCAATCTGATCGCCATATTTGTTGGTGCGATGTAGTGTTAACCGTGGACTTCATCGGAAGATCATCATATAGCTCAAGCTGCATCCGTTGTCGGGTGACCAAGATCGCAAATCGCTTGTCCTTTGGTGACTTGTTGTTTGAAATACAAGTCATATTGGGACAAGAGCAAGGCCCATTTAATGAGGCCAACTCATCATTAGGCTGGGTCATAAATATTCGGACGGTTACATTAGAGATAACATAATCGTCTGTCAGACTAAATAGTGCGCATTTTGAATCGCGAACACTAATGCAAAGGCTTTGCTTCGACCATTGGATATCGAGACTTCGGCACCGACTAATGTTATTTCGGGTAATACTGCTTTGTTACTGACCCATTGTCCGTCGTTTTCGAGTAAAGGGGCTTAACGAGTGATCCGTTGCCTTGGCGTAGATCAAGCGGTTTCCGACCCGTGCAACAAACGGGAGGTTTAGCGAATCTGATTTGATCTCTTGAATGCCTTACGGCGTCGTCCCAAACCGCCCTTCTTGTTCAACAGAAAGCGGTTGGCACTTCGGATAGGTTCGATATGAACCGTCGGATGTCATGTCGCCCTTGTAACCCACGAGTTCTCTCGAGATTTCGGAGGTTGCAATTCTTGAATCGCCTTTACTTTGTCGGGATCGACATGGATTCCTTTGTTGGTGATGTGAAGCCAAGGAACTTGCCCTGGACATCCCAAGGAAGGATTTGGCGGGATTCATCTTTAGGCGATGGGCTCGCATGAGCTCGAAAACCGTTCTAAGATCTTTGATGTGATCTCCTTTGTCCGCGGCTTTTCACGACCAAATTAAATGGTAGCATTGACCGTTTTCGGAGATGGTCTGGAAAATTTCGTCATCGCTTCGTTGATATGTGGCACCGGCATTTTTAGGGCGAGCGGCATGGCGTGTAACAATATATACCGATGGAAGTTGAATCGCGTGTGTTTGGCATCATCGGGTGCATCTTGATCGATTGTATCGAGAAACCATCCATGAATGACATTCTTTCAAATCCACCGCATTATTGTCGACTATGACATGGTGATTGGTAGAGGAAAGTCGTCTTTGGGGCAGCGGCGTTGGTCTCGTAGTCGACACGAGATCCTAATCGAACCATTCTTCTTCATGGCCAGGGACTATATTAGCCACAATCGGGATGTTGAATTTCCTCGATGAATCCGATTCTATGAGTTTCTTCGCCGTCAGCGATTGCCTCCAATATTTGTGGGCCGAAACCGTCTTCTCTTGTTGCTTGGCGGGTTTGACATCCGCCTTGATGTTGGCGATGTGTTGCCACATTAGGGTCGAGTCTGGCATGTCCTCGTAACTCGGTGAATACATCGATATACTCACGATTAGGGCAATCAACTCTTCCTTTTCTTCGAGGGAAGTATTGCTGATGTTTATGAGTTTAGGATGCTCTTCATCACCCATATTAACTTTGGACTACCTCATCCTTAGTGGGGGTTCTCTTTGTTCGAACCTATCCCCAAAGCTGCTCTTGGAGTTGATGGATCCATGGGTCTTCCCATGTTGGCATGTCTTCATCACTCTCAGATGCGAGGATCAGCTGAAGCCATATTTGACATTAAAGCCTTGAAAGCTTCTCAGGGTGTGAAATCCCAAGCGAAGAATCGGGGCGATGTCGTCTCCCTCGGGTGGATTATTATCAATCGACCCATGAGCATTCATCTTAGGGGAGGATTAGTATCCCAATCCTTCTAAATGCATAGTAGTTATCAGGCTTCCCTCTTGGGACATATCTTTGCTCTGGGAGGGACTCGAGGACCTGCGCCCAAAACATAGACCTTCTCCTTGTGTCAAGTTATACCCCATCTCTTCATGATACCCGGTGTTTTGGACTATATCGAATGTGTGGAGGATAGGTCCATTATCGTCTTCATCTTTTAAGAAATGATTCGGTAGGGCATCTCCTTTACCGTAAACCAAGTCTTTTTCTACTACGATCTTAGGTGGGATGGCGAGTCTTGTCCCAAAGGAGTCTGAGCTGCTTTTGTGTAAAGCAAGATGGCCAGAGTTGGTAGTGCAACTCACGGATCATTGTATAAACTGTCATCACATCATTCAAAGACAAAGGATACTCTAAATCGTCATTTATTGATTCATGACAATTTGCCAATTACAATGTTCATCGGCGATTCTTCATCGTCAAGATTGATTACAAAGGGTACAATGTCATTTAAAACAAAACCTCCACTATAACCAAGCGGCCCGTGTCGGCTTCTTCACATTGTCCGTGCCTTGGGCGATGATTGATTTGGACTCATTACGTAGAGAGAATCGGTGAAATAATTCTCCATCCTTAAGCGGTTGTTTGTCGCGACCACCATCTTGACCTCATTATTAGGTCTACATATTTGAGACGATGAAGAGTAGATGGGACTATAACATTATTGTGGATCAAAGTCGACCCAACAATAAGTTATAGGAAGTCTCGCGTCAATCACATAGCGGTGACTTGGACTTTAAGTCCCCATTTGGCACTTTATCAGGATCTTACCAAGCGGCGAGACCGCTGGTGTTAAATCCATAAATCATTGTGCTGTTGATGCCGGCTTCTTGGAGGGAGAATGATACATGAGGCACGGGGGCATGATGCTCCTGTGAACGGGATCGACTTGGATCGGTTAACTTCACTAGAGCCAATATACCGGTGAAGTATAGCGGCCTATCGTGCTTGGAATTCCTCGTGCATATCCTCCTTTGTAAAAGTGATGCGGTGTTTAGTCAAAGGTTGCATTGTTGGGCCGACTCTTACGGACTTGGCCGATCGGGTGAGGAAGACCTGAATGGCGAGGGCTTCTTGAAGAGCTTCTCTTGTCTCTTTGCGCCAGCGGCTCGTAAAGAAGTGATCCTTGCGGGAATATTAATAATGGGCCATGGTCAAAGCGATATGGGGAGTTGGAGCTTCGGTTTGTCTCTTCTAATCGGGTGATTGAGCGAGGCCCGGAGTTTGAACTTCTTGTGGGCTGCCCATTTGTGGCTTCTTTGGCGACCACTTTTGTGCGCTTCTCGGTGCGGTGAAGTCGTTGACGGTTACGGCGTCTTGGCATTAAGTGGGGACTTCGGGTACTTATATTTGTACTCGTGTCGCTCACGGTGGCGTGGGCTTGAGCTCCCGCCGGACGGTGGAATGTTACCACCTGTTCGTCATCTCCCTCCAGAATTGCGGAAGTAGCATGGCATGTCTTTCCCTTCCGTTTTGATTTTTTCTTCAATGAAGAAGAGGCTACCCATTGCTCATCCTCAAGCGATGCAGGTGGATCCACGAGACTTAGCCATTTGGGGTATATGATACAAGTCCTTTGGCGTTGCTTGTGTGAGTCGTCATTCACCGTCTTCATTGCGACTTTGACCTTGGTTTGGGTTCAAACCATGTCAATGGCAGCGACCCAAAGCTTATGGACACGCATTTGCTCCGACCTTCTTTTCTTTGGGCGGCTTCATAGTGATGACCCTACGTCAATTAAAGCTTGGATTTTATCCTTAAAGTGAAGCGAGATTTAGTGGGGTGATGAATTGCCGTGATCGTAGCGATATTTTGGGTCATTAGTCCTCATTGCTTCTTCTTGATTGAATCGGAGGGAGCTTGATCTTGTTATTTTCGACAAGATACTTGAAGAACCGGGAATCTAAATAGTCCCTAAAGGAATAGGACTTGGGAATCTCGACTCTGAGGCCTTACGTTTACGCCGGGTTGCCCGTTGATTGTTACTGTTGCGGCCCGTATTCTTCTTCTTCTTCTTCTTCTTCTTCTTCTGGGGTTGGAGTTAAGGCGTTTGGTTCATAACCGCCGTCTTGGCTTGCTCTTTCCCTTTGCAGCGTGGGACAAAGTTAAGCGGGAGCTTCGGCTGTCGGTGGCCTCTTCCGCCTTTTCCTTTTGAGGAATCTTCGGCTTGCTCTCCACGAACCTTCAAATCCTTCCATGTTATAGATGGTGTTGTCCCCATTGCCTCGAGCGTCTATCGACAAGTTGTTGTGGCGGTGCGGAGGATGAACTCCTCGTTATCGGATCCGGCGGTTCATTGCCTTGTTAGAATCGTTTGACAAAGATGTCCGGTTTCTCAGTCCTTACGCTTTTCGTCGAGCAGTATGCCGTCGATGCCGATATCGTCGTCGAAGAAATTGGTGAGGAAGCTAGACTCCATGTCGTCCCGGTAGTGAATGCTCCACGGCTTGAGGCGGTACGTCGAAGGCGGCCCGAGAAGGGTACCAGCGAATGACCGAACCATCGGGGCTCGTTTTGGATATTACCCCAGTGCGACTTGAAGTAAATCAAGTCTTTGCGTCGAGAACCCTTCCGATCAAGCGGTGTGAAGTTTATTAAATTAAACTTAGGCAGTGCGAATTGATTCCCATTCCCTCGGTATGGGCAAGGAATACTGTCTTCTTCACCTCTTGGCGGAAATGTGAGTTGATTTTGCTCTCGAGGTCTTTGATCTTCTGGCTCTCATGAGCAGCCATATCTACATTATGCCCGGCGTTGCGTTTAGGGGTTTATCATCCTCTTGTGCCTCTTCACAGTGCGAATCATTTGTCATCTTGGTCGTCGATCGATCGGGACTCGATTCTCCTCGATGTTTTGTCAAGGCTTGGATCTGTTGGTCATGCATTTCTCTCATCGTCTGCATGGCCAAATCCATCTCTAGCTTGAAGTTTTCCGTTGTTTAGCCAATGCCGTCTAGCACTTTAGCCACTTGATGCATGCGCGATCATAAAGCGTTTCTTGGGGGCTCCCTTCACTAGATACGGTATGATGAGGCGATTCGGACGATATCGGCGCATCATCCTCGGGTATCCCTTTTAGAAGTTTGTCATTATCACGGACGTCGGATAGTCGGACCCAAGCGAGTTAGCGCGTTGCGATGCGGTAGGAGCCGTGGCAACGGTTCTTTCTTGGTCATATTATTAGTGACCTCGGCAATTCATCTTCGGGGCGCCATCCTTACGCGAGTCGCCTTGACTAGGTCTTGGCGTGTCGGTGCTAAGCCTACGGAAGACCGATACCCTTTAAGGTTCTCGTCGGCAATTGCACTCACGAGAGCACCGTTTTGATGAGCTTAGAGCAAAAGCGGCCGTATGAGTTTGGGGAATCCCTCAGAGATTTCCTCGTACCCTGCTGGTAATATTGTTCATCGGCATGTGTCTGGGAGGACTACGCCATGTGTTGGCGCGATCTCTGTATATAGCGTCGTCGTCATCGGGGCAGGCGTCTCCTTCGAGAATGGCCAAAACTATCGAAAGTAACTTCGCCTTGACTTCGCTTATGTGGCGTGAAGTTTGAGAGGACTCGGACTTCGATCTTTAATCCGGTTGGTGGGGTTGCGGGAATCTCCGGTCCTTTACGGAATGGAGTGCGGCCTCTGTATGAGGAGTGACCGTGATCCCTTGAGAGGACCCAGCGGTCCTTGATAGTTAGTTTGGTGGTGGTGGCGGAGTTGGCTTCACCACGGTTCGGTCGCGAGCACCTTTGACCTTGGCCGTCGGACTTGGACTTTGGCGAGTTTACCCGCTTCTAGCGCCGACTTAGGTGTCGAGAGCAGGGGCGTGGAGCCAGGGGTTGGGGCACCGTTAGACTTTGGGCCTCAAAACGGGTGAGTGCGTTGGCGGCTTCTTTACCACCTCTTTCTTCAATTCACGAGCTGCTTGCACCAAAGCTTCGTGCTGCGCCAGGAGTGCGGCGGCGCTTCGGATCGCTCTGAAGTGTGGGCGGTTCCGTTTGACGGACCCACTTTCGTTGGTTGATGGCTTGGATAGGCCGTCGATCACTTGAGTGAAGCCTCTGCGTAAGTCTGGATCTTAGATCCGCCGTGGCGGACCCCATCCGCGGATTGCATGGCCTCGGCATGTTTGCGCGCCATGCTGCATGCGTGCGCTGGCGGCGGGCTCGCTTGGAGAGTCAGAGGCATCGGTTCATCTCGAGCCATCACGGACTTCGGCGAAGGGATTTCGCTGCTGCGGCGAGGTTGGACTTCGCCATCACGGGGCTCTACAGCGAGGAGCCCATCGGGTTCTCCTTGCGCGGAGTCCTTCTTGGGCGGCGGGGTGAACTAGATCGGAGGGGCGAGGAAAGATACTCCTCGTGCCTGGCAGTCGAACTTCGAACTTCGACCTCTTCTTCCAGGGATAGGGATCCTTGGTTGCGACCTGCGACCTCGATCAGGCGGTGGCTCTAATTACCGCCGACTTGTTGTGGTAAAGTTGGGATGATTGTAATGATTTGAACTTGATACAACGGCTTCTTTGGCCTACAACAAAATTCAAAGAAATGCCTTTTATTTTAAAGTGCAATGAAAATCAAAAAGATTACAACTTTTATCCTTTTGAACAAACACGGATCTCTGTTATATCGAGGTCCCGGCTTGCGTGAGTTCTTTGCACGTGGGGACTTTTGTGTCCGTGGACCACAGCGCAATTCGATCGGTAGGGCCGGGTTGCGGAACTTCTGAGGCGTCAGGGGGCTCGTTTCCGCGAAGCGAAGCGCTGGGGATCACACTCACGAAGGAGAGGATGCGCCGGGGATCACACTGGCGAAGGAGAGGAGGATGGCGGGCGGGTGAATCTACTAGGAGAAATCCTGGCGCTATCCGAGATTAAGGCGAAGCTTAATCTAGAGGGTATCTGTGGATTCGACCGAATTGATTACCTTTCGGCTTGTAGATCGGTGTCGGTGAACTTGTGCTCGCCGGTGCTTTCGGAACGTCGTCGGCCCTTCGTGGATCTCATAAAATTCCTCTGAAAATCCCTCGAAATCGGCTCTTGAAAATCCAAAACCCCCTCAAGAAGACACCCCCTATTTATACAAATGCGGTATCGGTGGCTTTCGGCCGCGGTAAAACCACCTCGGCTGAATTGGCGAGGTGGCTCGGCAAAGTGGCCGGCTCAACCAAGTTGGCCGAAGCGCCGCTCGCGCCGTTTTCGTCGTTTTTTCCCGTTCCGTTTTCCGTCTCGGGCTTGGGTTCCGTCGTATTTGGTTTGAGACTAATTCTTGGTTCGTTCGGTTCAACGGTCACGAAATCCGATCGTCCGTTCAAGTCCGGTTTAAGCGGGTGCTTGTGGCAATGGGTTTCTTGTCGGGTTCGCGTCTCAACTATTCGATGTCCGTATCATTCGATGGGTTGTCATTCGCCGACTCCCCATCACGAGTTGGTTTCGGGGATCCTATAAGTATTTTTCAACGCCTACAACTGCTAACGCTGCTAATGCATCCGCGTATGTGTTCTGGAGGCGCGGAATATACTCAATGAAAAGTTCTTCAAACGAGTCCGCCATCTCAACGGCCGCCTGGTGATACGGAATCAAGTCCGGATTCTTGACTTCATACTCCCCACAGATCTGTCTGACTATGAGTTGGGAATTCCCAAAGGCTTCGAGATATTCGACTCCCAGCTCTTTAGCGAAACTGAGTCCAATAAGTAACGCGTTGTATTCGACCACATTATTGGAGCACGACTCGGTTAGCGAGTAAGCCCGAGGCATCACATGCTTCCCCGGGGAAACTAAGACAACTCTAACTCCGGAAGAAATCTTAGAACATCCAGGGATACTTGCCACATTGGTTGCTCGAGAAGCTCTGTCAAAGTACAATTGTCATATTTGCTGATGCGACGTAGTGTTGAATTTATGAGTTTCATCTGGCAAGTCGTCATATAATTCAGCTGCATCCGTTATTGGGTTAGTTGCTACGGCTGCAGCTGGAACGTTTGGTTGATGTCCACTGTTTTTGCCTGCGCCTTCTCTTTGTCGCGTGGGATGAAATTCTGTTTGTGAGCATTTGCCGTTTGCTGGCCTCTTTCTGCTTTTTTCCTCTTAAGGAATCGTTCGGCTTGCTCCCTGCGCACCTTCAAGTCTATCCATGTCTTGGAAGGCGCCGTTCTCATTACTTCCAGCACGTCCAATAAAAGGTTGTTGTGGCAGGTTTGAAGAATGAACTCCTCAGTTATCGGGCCCCGACAATTCATTGCCTTATTTCGGAACTGCTTGACGAAGCTGTCTACCGTCTCTCCGTCCTTCTGTTTTTCATCCAACAACATCCCAATGGATATCTCGGTACCGTCTTTGAAAAAATTGGCGAGGAACATGGTCTCTATATCGTCCCAGCTATTAACGCTCCCCGGCTCAAGACGGCGGTACCAATCGAAGGCAGCTCCTCGAAGAGTGCCAACGAATGACCGAACCATCAATGGCTCGTTACCGGAAATAACCCCCAGGTGGGACTTGAAGTAGATCAAATGCTGAGTGGGTGGACACTTCGTCGAGCGGCATAAAGTTTATTAGATTAAACTTAGCGGATCTGGGATTAATTCCCATTCCCTTGGAGTGCGGACACGGTATGCGTCTTCATTACCTTTTGGTGGAAATCAAAGTGTCGATCTTACTCTCGAGGTCCTTTATCTTTTCATTCTCACCTATGTCTCTGTTCGGGTGATTTTGAGGAGGGACGATGGTGTTACCGTTGGCGTTCTCGAGACTACCTCCCGCATTCTGTTTATCAGAGGGATTACCGGCGTTACGGTCTTCATCCCTGTCCGTGTCGCTATCCGCTTGGTTGACGTTATTGTGACGACTTGATTCACCCTCGCGGTTCGTTAGTGCTTGGATTTGCTGGTCATGCATCTCTCTCATTTGCTGCATGGCCATCTCCATCTCGAACTTAAAATTATCCTTTTGCTTGGCCATAGCCTCTTCAAGCATCTTGGCCACTTGTTCTGCACTGATCATGAATGCCTCACGGGGTTGTCCCTCGCTGGAAACTGTATTATCGGAAGCAATTGTAGATCCAGCGTCCGACACTTCATCATCTGAGGGTAACCCCTCGACACACGCCATAGTTCACGTCGTCTAATAGTCGGGACGCCGTGAGTCATTCGTTGAGATACCCCGGGAATGGCACGTGTCGACGCCCCTTTGCTAGTCATGTTGATGGTGACTCTTGGCAATTCATCTCCTTGAGAGACCGATCTTCTTTCACGGAAGCGCCTCGACCTGGGTTTTGGCATTTTGGTGCCAAGCCTATCAAAGACCGACACCTTCTCCGGAGCTGTCTTGGCGCAGTTGCACTCCGACAACACCGCCCTTATCAGCTTGGAACACAGACAATGTGTGTTCAACTCTGGGGAACTCCTTTTTTAAGATTTACTCGTACCCCTAGCACGATAGTACAACTCATCGGCATGAATGCCGAAGCAACCCATCGTGTATTGGTACGACTTCTCAGGTATAACGTCATCGTCGTCAGACAAAAATATTTCCTTCTGAGGATGAACCGCGTTATTAGAGCTTTTAAAAGTCACTCGTCTCAACGTTCGCGAAGTTTCGACGGGCTCTTGAACTTCAATCCGCAGCCCGGTGCAAGCAGCTACTGGAATCTTCCTGTTGTGGTGGAGGTGGATCGACCCCGATCTTGTGAGTTGTCGGGGCCTCTTCTTCAGCGGCCCAAAGCGTTCATGCCGAATTTTAGCTCGATCATCGTGCAACAGACCGAGGCGCTCTAATACCGTTTTCTTGCTTCGGGGTAAGCCAGCGGGATCAACCAAAGCGGGAACAGAGTTAGACGGAGATTTGGATGTGATTGTCGGAGGTGGAATCGGTATTGGGGTGACCTTTCTTTAATTCAGGTTACCCTGTAGTGGTCGAGCCTTAGTCGAATCGACTGGTGGGCGATCCCTAGTTGCGTTTACGCCTTGTCCAGAATCGTCGTTCCGAATTTCGGCCTCCAAACTTGGCGCATCTTTGGTGGCTTCTTGGCGACTTCTTTTTTCAATATTCGGGCCTCTTGAACTAGAGCCGATGCGTCGCTAGCGGCCTGGCGCTTTCGGATGCCCTCCTCGAGCGTTGAACGGTTCCGTCTGACGTGAACCCATTCACTTATTAACGGTTTGGAGGAGCTGCCAACCATCTGTTATTGAGTCTTTGACCTCTTGAACAGATCCATCTCATAGCGGATCCCATCGATCGATTCGGGGCCTTGGCGGCCCGAGCGCCAGCGTTGGCGTCGCCTCTGCGAGCTCTCTTTGAGAGACGACGCGCCATCGGTTATCTCTACCGAGGAGTTCAGATCTGCGAATCCGACCA
This sequence comes from Asparagus setaceus, assembly GCA_012295165.1. NCBI lineage: Eukaryota > Viridiplantae > Streptophyta > Magnoliopsida > Asparagales > Asparagaceae > Asparagus > Asparagus setaceus. Next base: position 19,654,719 of record CM022704.1, on the reverse strand, counting down.
TCTTAGATACCAAAGGACCACGCTGCTGCGACTTCAGGTGGCGGGGTGGGATCGCCTTGAGATTCGGATCCAGGATCGCGGATCTTCCTTCGCGTGAGATCTTCTTGGATTTGCGGGGAGGGCGATGCGGGCGAGGATGATAGATACTCCTCGAACTTTTATTGGTCGAACTTCGTATTCGACCTCCTCTTCGGCAGGATCGCTATTGCGACGAGCGATCTCATCGGCAAGATCGTTGGCTCCCCTTGTGATCGCCAGCTTGTTCGCGGGAAAAGTTGGGTTGATCTTTATTGATGAACTCATTACAGCTTTATGCGTTTACAAATGAATTCAAAAGCTCGTCTTTTTATAAGACTTGATTACAATGAAAATCAAAAATAAAAATTACAATTTTTTCTTAAACAAACACAGGACCCTGTTTATCAGACTCCTGCTTGCATGGGATCTTTGCGTGTAGGGTTTATCGTGGACATATGATGGTGTGAGATCTACGATCAAGGGATTATTTCACAAAGGAAATAATCGCTGAAGTGAGTGAAATCGATCAAGCGAGATCACCACTCTTCTCGGGATCAAAACAAAGTTTGATCCGGAGGGGTCGCATGTGGATCGGATCCTTAGATCTCTCGAACTTCTTCGCTTTATACTAACGGGTTCACCGAAATCTTGGATCTCACTGTCGGATCTAAGTGTTGATATTGTTGAATCGGCAAAGCCTCCCTTTCTCGTCAAAAGTCCGCTCGAAAAATGAGACCCCCATATTTATAGGCTTTAAAGCGGTCGGATCGTGCTAGCCACATCTTGGTGGCTCGGCATTGGTCGAACCCACCAGAGGCTCCGCTTTGGTGGCGGCCACCGAAACCACCACTAGGGCTCCGGTTTGAAACGGCTTGCGCCCATGTGGCTGTTTTCATTTTTTGAGTCGATCCGGTTGAGTCGTCGATGTTAGCTAATCACGAAGCTTCATAGTTGGGTTTATCCCATTATTCATTATCGCGGTTCATCGCCCGGTGACTTACGCCTCGTAGGCTTCGCTGCATTTCGATACTGCTTTATGCGTTTGCGTCGCGGTCACTTGTTATTGCGTCGTCAACGGTTCGCCGTTACGTCGTCGGATGGTTCGCCGATTATCAACTCATTGTCACGAGTCATGTTCGGAGACTTATAGGCAATTTTCAATGCCTACAGTTGGGTTAAAGAAGTATGCATTTAACATAGTTTCCTTGTTCTGAAAAACCTGATCTGATTTCTCTAAAATCTTCAGCTCCACACCAAAGATTTTCTCAAAACTAAGATCTGATTCATTTTCTTCTTCTATTGAACTTTCCTGAATATAGTTAATTTCTAGAGGTTCATTAGCTGGTTGGTTCCCTGGATTAAAAATGATGAGATTAGCAGTCAAATTCCCAAAGGACAGCTTCATTTGACCAGTTCTATAGTTGATGAGAGCATTAGAAGTGGCTAAGAACGGTCTTCCTAAAATAACTGATATCTGACCTTTGGGATTGGAAATGGGCTGCGTTTTCAAGACTATAAAATTCACTGAAAAAATAAAATCCCCAACCTTAATTAGAACATCCTCTATCTCACCCATGAAGACTTTGACAGATCTATCAGCTAACTGTAAGGTGCATTTAGTTAGTTTGAGTTCTCCTACACCAAGTTGCTGGTAGACCGAATAGGGAAGCAAATTGACACTAGCCCTAAGTCTAAAAGCGCCTTATCAATGTATGTATTGCCAATGACACATGAGATAGTAGGACAATCATGATACTTATATTTCAAGGGTACAAACTTTGAGAGCACATCACTGATATTGACAGCAAGAAAGACTTTCTTTGGAACATTTATTCTTCTCTTCTTAGTGCACAAATCTTTCAAAAATTTTGCATAAGAAGGGATTTATTCAATTACATCTAAGAGAGGAATATTGACCTTAACCTGCTTGAAAGTTTCTAGGATCTTATCCTCCTGAGGGGAGTATTTTCTAGGCCCAGTCTATTCGAGAGGGAGCAACCGGTTTAAACCTATCAAAATTAGACTCAGTTCGGTTCGTGCTCTGGTCATCATTGTGAGGTGATTGCTGAATAGAGTTATTAGAAGGAGAGAAAATTTATTCTGGTTCAAGGGTTTCATTTAGAGGCATTCTAACTTGATTATCAACTTATTTTCCTGACCGTAGTGAATGGATTGCATTCACTTGAGCTTGGTAGGTTGAACTTGATCCCGTGTCCTTAGGGTTGGTCACGTGTTGACTCAGAAATGTTCCTTTCTCTCTCACACTTACAGCACTAGCTAGTTGACCAAGTTGGGTTTCTAATCTAGCAGTGGCATGAGTGTTGAAATTGAGAATTTGTCCGGTTGATTGCATAAAGAAATTCAAAGTGTTGGATGTTTGAGTCAACAAGTTTGTGGTTTGTGTAAAGGCCTTAATTATGGTTTCTAAACCCTTTTCCAAAATATTGAGACGTTTGTTATGATCAGAATTCGGAAGAGTATGATTTACAGATTGATGATGAGGAGACTGATTTGGATATGACAGATTTGGTTGTTGGAAATTGGTTTGAGAACTGAAAGAAACTGTATTTCCCCTAGGAAATTGTTGGGTTGAAGAGGGAGTGAAACTTTGATTTTCAGAGTAGTTTCCCTGATTTCATGCAAAGTTCGGGTGATTTCTCCAACCTGGATTGTAGGTTGGAGAAAATGGATCATTCCCGGGATGCTGGAATGCAGCGTTTACCTGATCTAGTGGTTGATTATTTTCTAAGAGAGGACATTCTTTTGAAACATGAGATGGAGAAAGATAGTAGTGACAACCTGAGGCAGAAACTTGATTGATTTGAGCAGGAGCTCGTTCTTTGATTTCTAAAGCTTCTAACCTACGCATGATGGTAGCTATCTTTGCTTCAGAGGTTATGTTCGTCTCTAAGGAAAGATCACTGGATTTGTGTTGAGGAACTGATGAAACTCTGTCATCACAGTGTTCCCACTGCATGGTTTTCTCGGATAAACTCTCTAAAAAATCCCAAACTTCATAGGCATTTTTCTTCATGAAATCCCCTTGACACATTGATTCTAAGAAAGTTTTTAAAGAATAATCAAATCCTTCATAGATGATTTGGCATAATCGCTATTTTTTAAGACCGTGGTGAGGACATTGGATAAGAAGATCCTTAAATTTGTCAAAATACTTCTAGAATGGTTCTCCCGGGACAATCTTAAAATTTTGAATGCTTTTTCTAAGCTTAACCGTTTTATGGATAGGAAAGAATTTCTTCAGAAAAATGGTAACAAATTCACCCAAGTTGAGATAGAATTTGTGGGTAAGCTATATAGCCATTTCTTGGCTTTGTCCTTAAGATCAAATGGAATGAATCTAAGCTTAATCGCATCTTCAGATAAGTCCCTCATCTTAATCATGAGATAAACTTTTTCAAATTCGGAGATAAAAATATATGCGTCTTCAGATTCTACTCATAAGAATTTTGGAAGCATGTTTATGAAATGCGGTCTAAGCGCAAAATTAGTTTCATTGACATCAGGGAGTTTAATGCAAGAAGGGATTGTATTCCTAAATGGATAACACACATCTTGAAGAACGGGTGGATTAACATTAGCCATTTCTTCAAAAATTGGTTCAAAATGGATTAAGCGATTGGTATTATCCTAATCCAACCTTGCATACACCAAAGCAAATTCTTTTTTTAATTTTTTTTATTTAACTAAAAAATTCTAAGAAAAACAAAAGTTAATTTTTTAAAAAAAGAAAACTAAAAAAAATCTAAAAGATAATGAGAAGAAGGAGAAAGATAAGAGAAAAACCTAACTAAAACAAATCAAAATAATTTCTTTTGTCAATCACTTGAAATTTTAGGGTTAACCCTAAACTCAACTAGACCAGCTCCTAACCAAAAACTCCTTTAGTGAAGAGATCGAAGTTTGCCCGGTCAGTTAGCCAGGTAAGAATAGTACTAGAGGGAGATCAAAGATCAATTAAGTACCTCGTTCCTTGCGGAGCGCTTTACGCAACCCCTAAACCTTTCCTTAGTCATCAACTAATTCAAGTAAACTTAAACCGGTTCACTTAAGGATTTTTTGTTCCTTAATGAGCTCGTATCCTTAGGGGCCAACGTCTAATGAGTTTTAAGAGGTTTGGATTTGTGTAGTGAGGAATTAGTGATTTGTGGGCTAAAAAAAGGGTGATGAAATCCCTCACCTTATCTTAATTAATGGGTTTTTTGCCCTTAAGAATATTTTCAAGTGGTGTCAAATCAAGATGCACAAATCACTTTGGTGAATTCCTACTATTATATGCAATGCAACCCTAGAAATTAAAAGCAACTATAAAAATGATGTAAAAATAAAATCTTTTTATTTTTTAATTAAGGTTAGCAATCAAACAAATGTGAGAAAGAGAGCTCTTGTTTGAATTTATTATCTTGTTAGAAAATGTCCAAGTGGAAGGTGAATTTTATTATATTTAACAAAAATAAAATATTTTTATTATTTTATTTTATTTTATTTTTATATCCTAATTGTCTCTAATTGTGAGAAACTAACTAAAGGGTAGAATTAAAAATACTAGAAAGAGGAGTTACCCATAAAAGCATCCTTGCCTCTTTGAAGGCAATTCTTCAATCTTCAATTTTCAATCCTTGATCTTCAAGTTTCAAAGTAGTTTCTTCACAATAAAAGACACAAATCAAAGAATCAAAATAGAAAAATTCTAATAACAAGCACCTTCCCCAACAACGGCGCCAAAAACTTGATAGAAATTTAAACAATACCTAAAGTTGCAAGTATACAACTATCAAGTTATAGTATAAAAAATTATCGATCCCACGAGAAAGATGTTGTAAGAGTTAATCAAAATTGGTTCTTATATTGTGTGTGTGTGACAATTAGGAGTGTGATAGAAGAATTGTGATGGATTGTGGAGATTAAGAGAGTGGAAGTAATAAAGTGCAAACAACAACAAAATGAGATTGAGAGTGGAAAGATAAAGAGTGATTGTGAATATGTGCAAATAAAATAAAATAAGCTTGAGAGAGGAGAAAGAATGATGAATAACATAAGGAAAATAAAGAAGGTGATAAAGGAAAATAAAACAAACAAATAAAAAGCAAAAATAAAGAGAAAGATCAAGAAAGTAAAATATAGAGGATTAATTAAAGATATGAGGAATCTAGAATAGATCCACTTAGCTAATCTCAATCTTATGTGAATAAGTAGGATATAAAGGTAGTTTCAAACAATTTCTAGAGTTCCCACAAATATTAGCTCCACATTTAGAAAAAGGGTGATTCCTAGAGGGTTCTAGCTTTAAGGTGAATTGAAAAAATAAAATAAATAAATAAAAAGCAAGAATACATAGAAAGATCAAGAAAGTAAAATATGGAGGATTAATTAAAAATATGAGGAATCTAAAATAGATCCACTTAGCTAATCTCAATCTTATGTGAATAAGTAGGATATAAAGCTAGTTTCAAACAATTTCTAGAGTTCCCACAAATATTAGCTCAAATTTAGAAAAGGGCAATTCCTAGAGGGTTCTAGCCTCAAGGTGAATCAAAGAAAAAAAATATAAACTACAAAATAAATGCAAGAAAGTAAAAACATGAAAGTAAATACATGAAAATAATAAATGAAAGAATAGTAAAGACATGAAAGTAAATACATGAAAGTAAAGACATGAATATAAATTTACTCTACAAAGCATTAAATAAGCAAGAAAAGAAAATAAGAAGAAAAATTTATTAGCAAAAGAGAAAATTTGCATCCCAATAGGATTCTGGCCTCAAGGTGAAAGCAAACCTTCATCTTGATCTTCATCTTCATGATCAAACAAAGAGAAGAAAAGAAAACATGAAGAGGTGAAAATATTTTTTATTAATTGTAACAAAAAGTTACGGTCTTCTTAATTAAGAGTAACTCTCCTCTCCAAAAGGAGTTTTTACAAAATATTTCACACTCAAACCCCTTACTCTACCCCTCTATTTATAGCCTACAGCAGTGAAGAGGAGCCCTTGGATGAAACTTGGTGATCAAGGAGTCAAATCTGGCCACAAATCTGAATCTTCTGCTCACAATCGGTTGACCAATCGGTTGGCCAATCGGTTGGCCGACCGATTGGAATTTCAAAATTCTGAAAAAGTAGTTAGCTCTGTCTCGTCGAGATAGGCAGCTTTTTTACATTATATGTTAAATTTCGCCTTTCGGATTGGGAGATATCATCGTTTCTTTGTGGCTAATCATCTTGAACATGATTTTCACTTGATTTCTTTTCATATTGGATCCTTGTTTCTTCGCCTTCTGTATATTACTTAGCTTGATCCCGGGCTTCAATAAAAGGTTAGAAAATGAGAAAATTTGAGTTCTTTTTGAGCTTTTATTTATTAATCTTCATTAACCTGCACATTAAGATACAACATATTATTAATGGTATATTTATTGATATAAACTAGATAATGAGGGTGTAAAATTATAATAAAAAAGTGATTATCAATCAGCCTTCTTATATTTGGCGGAGCATCTTGGCAAGGAAAGAGGTGTTAGACTCGGATTGGTTATGGATAGTAGGCAATGGAGTGATGATTAGGATTTGGGACGATAAATACATTCCTTCTCTTCCTTCTTTTCAAATCTCTTTGTTGGAGATTAATGGAGTTTGGAGGGCATGTGATATGGGATTCTCACCTTATCAGAAGTATTTTTTTCTCTTCGTGAAGCTACAATAATTTTAGACATTCCTCCTACATCGTATTCGAATCAAGATAAATTATTTGGAAGGAGGAGTGTGTACTACTTAGCTTGCAAGATTCTTTATTATAGAGATGATATTGTTGCGGGGGGTTAGTAAAAAATACTGGAGGAGTCTTTGGGCTTGTAAGATATAAAAAAGATGTGTGCTTTTGGGTGGGGATTGAGCAGGAAAATTCTTACAACGAGAAATTTTTTATGTGTGGTCATATTAGCATTGATCCATGCTATCCTTTATGCGATTATGAGTTAGAAATGGAGGACATTTACTCCGCTTTAATTCCATGGCTGTTCAGGTATGGCAACGTTATTTCCCGGCATTATTTCATTTTTAAAATGTTACTAATTTAGTGACACAATGGTGGATATGGTGCTGGAACGTTATGGGCAGGAGGGTCTTGAAAATGTGATAGTTGTGTCATGATTTTTATGGTTAAAGCGCAATGCGAGGGTGTTTGAAAATATAGTGCAGGATGCCAATTTCATTGCTTCAAGCACTTTGGATTATCTTGCCGAGGTTCGTCAACTAAACAAGACGAAAGCTAGCCTGGGTATAGCTTCTTATGCATGGAATCGGCCTAAGAGTGGGAGAGTGAAAGTTAATTATTAGGGTTTTTCCCTAGAAACCACCTTAATAATAGGGTAATTATACGGAAACCACCTTTTATTTTCAATTTATACATAAACCACCTTTGAAGTTGGTTTTTGTTTCAATCAACCACCTCCCAGTCAAATTCTTCACTTAAAACCTAAAATTACCCTTTAAAACTCACATTCAATGTACATGACTCATTTTTTAGTATTTGGGTCTTATTAGGATACAACTCATATACCTTGAACTTGAATTTTTAAGCTTATTTTTGGTTTTAGTGAAAATTTGACTAGCGGTGGTTGATTACAACAAAAACCAACTTTAAAGGTGGTTTATGTATAAATTAAAAATGAAAGGTGGTTTTCGTATAATTACCCTATTATTAAGGTGGTTTCTAGGAAAAAACCCTAATTATTATGTTGCATGTAGTCCTCGCCTTGGGTTTGTTGCCATTGGACGGTGATTCGAGAAAGTGACAGAGTTGTACTGAAAGCGATTTCTCAGCCCCTTGAGCAATTGTTTGATCCAATTATTTGTGAATTGAAGGCTATTGAACGAGGCGTACAACTTGCTCTTGATGAAGGCTTCAAGTTAATTGAAGTTGAATCAGATAGTTCGTTAGCTATTACAACCTTGCAGATGAATAATTGTGCTTTAGCTCCATTCGGGCATATTGTTGATGATATTAATATATTAGCTCAAGGTTTTGTTCTATGTGGCTTTGCTTATACGAGAAGAGAAGGACATGTTAGTCGCTCATTCTCTTGCTCAGTTAGGAACTAGAACTAGGCAAAACCAAATATGAAGTGATGCATTCCTCTATCCTTGCAAACCGATGTACTTCATGATTTATCTCATTCTATCTAATTGAATGAAGTGCTATTCCATCAAAAAAATGATAATAAAGAATTTAAAACCTTGTTAATCATGTTAATAAAATTTATGCAAGGAACAACCTTATTTCTAACAAGTTGTTTAATATTTATGATAAATATTTTCAATTACTTTTGTACTTATTCAGGAGTTTTCTGTCTTATATTCACAACACATAGCTCACACAAATCTGTAAGTAAATTTTAATTATTAAAATGGAAAATATTTAATATCTATAAGATTCCAAACACATGATCAGTTTGACCTCCAACAGCTCAGCTAGATCACCATCCTTGGAAATTGTCAGTAATCAAACATTTTCAATATCCATTAGGGATTTGAGTTTGAGCCAATTCACATTGGCAGGATTAGAGAGGTGAGTAAGACGAGCCATGACGATCCCAATAATAAATCCTTGTGTTTGAGAGTAGAGGAGTTGGGTTTGCCTGCACGTTTTTTCCCCCATTGGCAGAACACAGAGAAGAACACATGATACCTTGTTGACAATAAGCTAGATGCCTCGCGATACATCATACATTGATGAGAAGGAAAATAGTGTGTGAACCATCACCAAAATTGCTGAGATAAATCCTAAATAAACAAAGGTTTTTCTCACATTAAACCGTAAATCATTATATTTTGTAATACTTACCTCTAAATCCATTAAGTTATTGCTAGGTTTGGGTCCAAACCGATGACTAGTCTCAACATTTAGCCATAGGATTTGGCTAAGGGACATGACACCTTGATCATGTTGGTTCAACCACTAGAAATCAACCACCTTAACCTAACTTTTAGTGAAATATCGATTGAATTCTCAAAATATCGTTACAAAAACATACATTATAGGTAACGTAACACATGATCTTTAGCCATCAGTATGCAAATACTGTTAGGACATAGTCCGTACAATAACTCTTATTTGAGTAATAAAAAGCTCTCATTTGGTACTAATAACTGTTTGAGATGATACAATACACGAAAAAACATGTATACAAAGTATACGAGGCAAAACGACACGAAAATCAGTACGAAAGCTGATTTCAGCCTTGGACCCATCAATGGGCATCAGAAATCCATCGATGGAGTTGAGGTTATCGATGATCTATAGGAACAAATTGCATATTTCTAGGAATAGGAATTCAATCTATCGGTGATTTACAGGGTCCCATCGATGGTCTTGAAGGCCCATCGATGGTTACGACGACAGATTCCAGAATTGTTGATTAATCACAGTCGTTCGTTGCTCCCTTTCATCTCCAACTTTCACTATGATTAGAATATTTATTTCCTGATTAATTAGAGGCTATATAATATTGAAAGAGAAAATTTTGAAGGAGAGGATTCTAGGGTTTTGAAGAGAGAGCTTAAAGAGAGAAATTTTAGGGTTTGTTTGAAGAAGATTGACTTTTGTTTTGAATATCTGGAGCCTCAACAAACTCTTTCTTGTCGCACTCATCATTTTCGGATCATCTCAGAGAGGAGAGTTGCCCTTGATTTCATCATCTACACCGTTCTTCATCAAGCTTCACTTTGATTCATCGAAGAACGGTTTGTTAATCGAAAAGGATTATAAGATTTTTTTTTTATTTTTCGTGCTTAAATTGTGTCTTGTGATTTGTTTCAAACTTATTTTTACGGCATACTCAAGCCAGTGATAATTGAGGGTTGATACTAGCTAGGGCGATGTGTTACTCATTGTGGAGAGTTAGGTTAGACGACTGGTTTCGGATTGATTCCATGGTGCGGTCTTTATAAGCCTACTGAATCGCGTTGTGATTTAGGAGAACTCTTGGCATAGTGAGAAAGCTCCTTCATGAGAAGAAAGAGTGGATGTAGGATTATTATTCGAACTACTATAAAATCTTGTGTGTTCTTGGTTGATTGTTTTTCGCTTTTATTTTATCTATTCCGCTGCTTATTATGCGTTAGCAAAAAACGGTAGTAGCCCTATTCATCCCCCTCCCCTCCCCATGTTTGCATCTCAGATCCATCAAATGCCTCCTCATCTACATGTATTTTTTAAGGACATCTTAGGGATTTCAATCAAAATTTCATCATAAGATACATTAACATGCTTGATTGCTATTAGAGCATGTTTTAAAGGTGGTTCATGTGTTAAATGAAATTTAAAAGTGGTTTCATAGTTTCACTCTATTTTAAAGGTGGTTGCTGTTAATTAAAAAAAAAACCTTTTGAAACACAATTCAGAAAGCATCAGCTTCAATAAAGTTTTTCTTGAATATATTGAAATTTCGAACAATGACCCATATCAAAAATCAAAGATTAACAGACCTTTTTCCACTTTTATGTTGCAGATTATTGTAGGAACACTAATTGCAGTAATGCTTGGAACAAGCGGGAAAACCCTCAAAAATATTCGCAGTCTTCCTATTATTCTTCGTATGCACTTATGTTGCAGGATTTGCTTGGTCTTGGGGACCCTTCGGTTGGCTAGTTCCTAGTGAAACATTCCTCTTACAAATTCGCTCAGCATGCCAAAGCATAGCTGCTGTATCGGTTAACATGTTGATCACCTTCATCATTGCTCAGACTTTCCTCACAATGATTTGCAAAATCACATTAGGTTTTTTCTTCTTCTTTGGAGCCTGGGTCTTTATAATGATTGCATTCATTGCATTTTTTCTACTGGAGAGGAAGAACGTTCTGATTGAGGAAATGGTGTTTGTTTGGAGGAGGCACTGGTTTTGAAGGAAGTTTACACCTGACAGTGTTGAGAATAATGGAAGTATTGAGATTGTACATGGACTTGAATAATGGAAGTATTGAGATTGTACATGGACTTGAATATTTGTTGTGTTTTTGATTTCATGAGAAGAGATATGTATTTGAATGTCTTTAGTAGAGTTTGTTTTGGTTGTTTTCAGAATAAGGTGTTACGTAAGTGACTTTAGAATTGTTAGTGATTTGCATAATTTGATGCATAGTGGATATAAATATTTAGTTTTCCATAGATCTTCTCTTACATTGTAAATTTTGATTTCAGTCTGGAGCTAATTTTGATGACACAATGTAGATTTACTTCTGTATGATCAAAATGACCCTTCTTGAAAATCAGGATTGGAACCAATTTATCTAGCAGAAAATTACAAGTCTCGGGCTCAAATAACATTTTCTCATGCATCAAAACTCCAAAATTTGACGGAGTTTCAAAATTATAATTTTATGCTCTCCTGTGTTGCTGTAGGCTTTTAGCAGTCAAGACTGCATCCTGTGGGATATTAATCTTTCAACTCTGATATTATCTTAAAGTATCTTTGAAAACAATAGAACTCTGAAGTAGAGAGAAGTGTTGAGTATATCATACTCAAATTGTTTTACGGAGTTTCTATGGTCTTCACTAGGACATGAACATCCTGCACTTTCAGTATGGAAAAATGTTGAATTGCAGTTTTGAGAACTTGCAAGGTTCGAATTCTAGTTGTCAAGTATTGTTTCCCATACGCCTTCACTTTGAGACAATTAGAGTTTTATTAACATGCGACAATTACAATCCTCTTCAGATCTGTTTTCCAGAAACCCCATCTAAATTTTTTCAACAAAGAATCCCTCCTCATGATCGTTTGAGGTTAAGAGAAGCATAGCTAAAAGCATAAGTAATCAAATTATACCAACAACTTAGTATAACTGCTCTCTGAGCAAACAAATCCTTAAAAACCTCAGTCAAATTGTTTATACAGCAGTTTACAACATTCTCCAAATTCTCTTTCCCTCACTTTGTCTCCCCAAAACATCATTCTTTCTATATTTGGACCTATTTTTACAAATTTATCTGATGTTGCCGAATACCACCTGTTATCTAGCTCTGTCCCCAACAACTCAAGTACATGACTGTTCTGAGGGATTCATCTTCATCCCCTTGACAATCTCTCAAACTATTCCCAATGAGAACAGTGGTAACGGTAGCTGTTGATTTTAAAACGGAAGGTCTGATCCCATTCTTTCCATTTTAATATGTCGAAAATCTGCACGTCTCTGAAGAACAGCTACACTAGCAGCCATACAAGCTCTAGTAACATTGCTCATCTCAATCTTTTCTTACAATTCACTGAAATATTAGCAGAAAATCTAGAGTCAATGCTAGTGAAAGTGAGTTCAAGAAGTATTTATAGGAAAGGACAGTATGCAGTTTTGTGAGAATCCATTGTTTTAGTGTTACTTGGTTCAGGAAAATTCTGAGGCCATTACATTTGTCTTATCTATATGCAAACCTTGTGCAGAGTCTAGTGGTTTTTGAGAAATCAGGTGACCTCCTTCAGTTTCTATGTACTTTGTGTGTACTATTTGGAAAACACATAGAAAAAGTGTTCATTTATCCAGTTATGCTAGAGGACATTAGAGTAGCTTTATCCAGTCATGCTAGAGAACAGTAGAGATAACCGAGAGTGAAGAGATGCATAACTCATAAGCTACCGTTTGGTTGTTGTTTGTAAACGTGTATTTATATTATGAATTAGAAAGTTGTTGTCACCTCATCATTTTCATTTTACTTTTTCTTTGTTTGGTTTGGATTCAATTGGAATCATGAAATGAAAATAAAGTTGTTGTTTGGTTTGATAATGAAACTATGGAAAGTGATAGTTATCGGACCCCACTCAAATGGATCATACTAGCATAGGTAAGATTACCTCTATAAATGGATCATATAGTAGTTAAAATATTTATTTTACATGTTAAAATAGTTTTAATCCTAAGGAAACAATGTAGAAAATAACTTTTTTCTTATTTATATTTTATTTAATTTATATATTTGACATATTTAGGATAAATTTCAAAAAGTCATCCCAAACCTTAGGGTGAGTTCCCAAAAGTTACAATAAGCTAATCCATAACGTGAGATCAATGTAGAGGATAAAATTCAACTCTACCAAGCTTAAATTTACATATTTATCTCAAATTGAGCAAAGCTTGATCAGCCTCCCAAGTTATACTTGGTAAAAATTCAGTTAGACTCTCCATCCATCTTCTTTATCATCACCACCACCACCACCACCATCATCTCTTCCAATTCTCAACTTAGACAAGGTAAAAACCCTATCGCACCAAATGATTTCAACTCAGGAATTGTTACCAAGGATTTGACCATCCAATTCCCAACTAAAAATATCGGTGAAGGAAACAAGGTAAAATCTTAAAAGAAGCAAGTGAGAGAGGTTTGATTCATGATGCTTACGAGCTTTGACAATAATCCTTTAAAATCCCAATTTTCGTTTCTCATTTCTGCCGAGTGTCAGAGATGGAGTGTCGAGATGGAGTGAGAGAGGAAGAGGAGATTCGGGTTTGAGTTTCCCTTTGGAGGTTTCAATGGGTGTAAGAGGATGAGGGAAGGAGAAGGAGGCCATCTTTATTTGGACGAGATGAAAAAAGAGGAAGAAGAAAGAGGCAGAGGAAGGGGGAGGTAACCCTGGGAGATTTGTTTTTTATTTTTTCCCTTTAATCATTTCTGACAAAATGTCAGCTTTCTCACCAAATCGTGTGATTTTGAAGTGAATAGAATTAACATGAAGTTGAATAGAATTAACATGAAGTTGAATAGAATTAACATGAAGTTGAATAGAATTAACATGAAGTTGAATAGAATTAACATGAAGTTGAATAGAATTAACATGAAGTTGAATAGAATTAACATGAAGTTGAATAGAATTAACATGAAGTTGAATAGAATTAACATGAAGTTGAATAGAATTAACATGAAGTTGAATAGAATTAACATGAAGTTGAATAGAATTAACATGAAGTTGAATAGAATTAACATGAAGTTGAATAGAATTAACATGAAGTTGAATAGAATTAACATGAAGTTGAATAGAATTAACATGAAGTTGAATAGAATTAACATGAAGTTGAATAGAATTAACATGAAGTTGAATAGAATTAACATGAAGTTGAATAGAATTAACATGAAGTTGAATAGAATTAACATGAAGTTGAATAGAATTAACATGAAGTTGAATAGAATTAACATGAAGTTGAATAGAATTAACATGAAGTTGAATAGAATTAACATGAAGTTGAATAGAATTAACATGAAGTTGAATAGAATTAACATGAAGTTGAATAGAATTAACATGAAGTTGAATAGAATTAACATGAAGTTGAATAGAATTAACATGAAGTTGAATAGAATTAACATGAAGTTGAATAGAATTAACATGAAGTTGAATAGAATTAACATGAAGTTGAATAGAATTAACATGAAGTTGAATAGAATTAACATGAAGTTGAATAGAATTAACATGAAGTTGAATAGAATTAACATGAAGTTGAATAGAATTAACATGAAGTTGAATAGAATTAACATGAAGTTGAATAGAATTAACATGAAGTTGAATAGAATTAACATGAAGTTGAATAGAATTAACATGAAGTTGAATAGAATTAACATGAAGTTGAATAGAATTAACATGAAGTTGAATAGAATTAACATGAAGTTGAATAGAATTAACATGAAGTTGAATAGAATTAACATGAAGTTGAATAGAATTAACATGAAGTTGAATAGAATTAACATGAAGTTGAATAGAATTAACATGAAGTTGAATAGAATTAACATGAAGTTGAATAGAATTAACATGAAGTTGAATAGAATTAACATGAAGTTGAATAGAATTAACATGAAGTTGAATAGAATTAACATGAAGTTGAATAGAATTAACATGAAGTTGAATAGAATTAACATGAAGTTGAATAGAATTAACATGAAGTTGAATAGAATTAACATGAAGTTGAATAGAATTAACATGAAGTTGAATAGAATTAACATGAAGTTGAATAGAATTAACATGAAGTTGAATAGAATTAACATGAAGTTGAATAGAATTAACATGAAGTTGAATAGAATTAACATGAAGTTGAATAGAATTAACATGAAGTTGAATAGAATTAACATGAAGTTGAATAGAATTAACATGAAGTTGAATAGAATTAACATGAAGTTGAATAGAATTAACATGAAGTTGAATAGAATTAACATGAAGTTGAATAGAATTAACATGAAGTTGAATAGAATTAACATGAAGTTGAATAGAATTAACATGAAGTTGAATAGAATTAACATGAAGTTGAATAGAATTAACATGAAGTTGAATAGAATTAACATGAAGTTGAATAGAATTAACATGAAGTTGAATAGAATTAACATGAAGTTGAATAGAATTAACATGAAGTTGAATAGAATTAACATGAAGTTGAATAGAATTAACATGAAGTTGAATAGAATTAACATGAAGTTGAATAGAATTAACATGAAGTTGAATAGAATTAACATGAAGTTGAATAGAATTAACATGAAGTTGAATAGAATTAACATGAAGTTGAATAGAATTAACATGAAGTTGAATAGAATTAACATGAAGTTGAATAGAATTAACATGAAGTTGAATAGAATTAACATGAAGTTGAATAGAATTAACATGAAGTTGAATAGAATTAACATGAAGTTGAATAGAATTAACATGAAGTTGAATAGAATTAACATGAAGTTGAATAGAATTAACATGAAGTTGAATAGAATTAACATGAAGTTGAATAGAATTAACATGAAGTTGAATAGAATTAACATGAAGTTGAATAGAATTAACATGAAGTTGAATAGAATTAACATGAAGTTGAATAGAATTAACATGAAGTTGAATAGAATTAACATGAAGTTGAATAGAATTAACATGAAGTTGAATAGAATTAACATGAAGTTGAATAGAATTAACATGAAGTTGAATAGAATTAACATGAAGTTGAATAGAATTAACATGAAGTTGAATAGAATTAACATGAAGTTGAATAGAATTAACATGAAGTTGAATAGAATTAACATGAAGTTGAATAGAATTAACATGAAGTTGAATAGAATTAACATGAAGTTGAATAGAATTAACATGAAGTTGAATAGAATTAACATGAAGTTGAATAGAATTAACATGAAGTTGAATAGAATTAACATGAAGTTGAATAGAATTAACATGAAGTTGAATAGAATTAACATGAAGTTGAATAGAATTAACATGAAGTTGAATAGAATTAACATGAAGTTGAATAGAATTAACATGAAGTTGAATAGAATTAACATGAAGTTGAATAGAATTAACATGAAGTTGAATAGAATTAACATGAAGTTGAATAGAATTAACATGAAGTTGAATAGAATTAACATGAAGTTGAATAGAATTAACATGAAGTTGAATAGAATTAACATGAAGTTGAATAGAATTAACATGAAGTTGAATAGAATTAACATGAAGTTGAATAGAATTAACATGAAGTTGAATAGAATTAACATGAAGTTGAATAGAATTAACATGAAGTTGAATAGAATTAACATGAAGTTGAATAGAATTAACATGAAGTTGAATAGAATTAACATGAAGTTGAATAGAATTAACATGAAGTTGAATAGAATTAACATGAAGTTGAATAGAATTAACATGAAGTTGAATAGAATTAACATGAAGTTGAATAGAATTAACATGAAGTTGAATAGAATTAACATGAAGTTGAATAGAATTAACATGAAGTTGAATAGAATTAACATGAAGTTGAATAGAATTAACATGAAGTTGAATAGAATTAACATGAAGTTGAATAGAATTAACATGAAGTTGAATAGAATTAACATGAAGTTGAATAGAATTAACATGAAGTTGAATAGAATTAACATGAAGTTGAATAGAATTAACATGAAGTTGAATAGAATTAACATGAAGTTGAATAGAATTAACATGAAGTTGAATAGAATTAACATGAAGTTGAATAGAATTAACATGAAGTTGAATAGAATTAACATGAAGTTGAATAGAATTAACATGAAGTTGAATAGAATTAACATGAAGTTGAATAGAATTAACATGAAGTTGAATAGAATTAACATGAAGTTGAATAGAATTAACATGAAGTTGAATAGAATTAACATGAAGTTGAATAGAATTAACATGAAGTTGAATAGAATTAACATGAAGTTGAATAGAATTAACATGAAGTTGAATAGAATTAACATGAAGTTGAATAGAATTAACATGAAGTTGAATAGAATTAACATGAAGTTGAATAGAATTAACATGAAGTTGAATAGAATTAACATGAAGTTGAATAGAATTAACATGAAGTTGAATAGAATTAACATGAAGTTGAATAGAATTAACATGAAGTTGAATAGAATTAACATGAAGTTGAATAGAATTAACATGAAGTTGAATAGAATTAACATGAAGTTGAATAGAATTAACATGAAGTTGAATAGAATCAATTGGGAAGAAAAATCCAACCTAAGAGAATTTGGGGTCAATTTTTCCAAATATTAAGATTGAAAGTGTAATTTTGTACATATGAAAGTTGAGGGGTATATATGCAAAATCCTTTAAATTATTAAAATAAAAAAATACTTAATAACTCTTGCTTCCAGATACATCTCAGTTTGACCTCCAACGGCAACAACTCAAGTACATCATCATCCTTAGAAATCCTTAGTAATCGAACACTTACCACATTGGGGTTTGAGTTGGAGCCAATCGCATTGGACGGATTAGAGAGGTGACCAAGCCGAGCCATGGTGATCCCACTAATAAATCCTTGTGTTTGAGAGTACAAGAATTGGGTTTAGCTGCACTTCTTTTTGTTAACGGCAAGACAAAGAGAAGGGGAAAAAAGAAAAGGAAAAAAAAAAACATGATGCCTTGGTGACAAAAAGCTTGATGCTTCACGATACATTGATGAGAAGGAAAATAGTGTGTGCGCTATCAACAAAAATGTAGAGAAAATCTTAAAAAACGATGTTTTGGTCCGATCCGTTCGCACCCGCTGCTCATGGGTTGGCCGGGTCCCACTTCGCATTCCGCCATGTTCGTTCCGGTCAACTGGACTTTTTTTCGACTAATTTTATTTAAAGATAACGAAAATTTGTTTTCTGTAATTCATGATTCAATTTCCATCCTTTTCCTTTGCTTTTCACTTTCAATAGAGCCGGATTTGTCTCGACCCTTTTATTACTGATAAGCATCAAGGATAAACCTAATATCGTTTTATCTTCCTTGATGACCGGATTTCATCTATCCTTTAATCTGATTCTTCTTCCTTCTCGACCGATGCCTTTTCGACCTCATCTCCTTCTGACCTTGATACTTTCCTTCTTCGCAGCCTCGTGATGCCAGTTCATCCTCTTCGCCACCGGCCACGTGGCGGATCCTTGACAATCTTTTCATCACCGCCACGCCGCTCGTCGCCTGCCTCATCTTCGCCCTTCCTTCATCACCGAATATGACATCACCTCACTGTTCACGCTACACTGAATATTCACCTGCAAATAACCACCACTCCTCAGCAATATTCCTACTCTAACCCTCCTCCGCCAGCCGCAGACGCAGTCCCTTGAAGCGTGGAGGAATGCTCAAGTTCGACTTAACACGCGAAGCGAAATAGAACTAACATTAGCAATGACTTAACACGCAGCGAAAAGAATTAACATGAAGCGTAATAGAATTAACATGAAGTTGAATAGAATTAACATGCAACCTAATAGAATTAACAGTTAGAATTGTCGATGTGCACCTAATAGAATTAACATGAAGTGAGATTGAATTAACATGAAGTGGAATAATTAACATGCAAGAAAATAGAATTAACATAAAGGAAACTAACATGAACCTCAAGATTCTTGTTAAATTCAATTTGATACATGTTAAGTCTAATTTAATTCATTAAAACCAAAATGCCCTTATCTCCTCCATATTCTGCATGATGTTAAGTCTAAAACAAGTCGAATGAGACTTAACATGAACCATGTTAAGTCTATTTCAACTTATTTTTAAGTCTAATTTCATGTTAAATTCACTTATTTCATGTTAAGTCTAATTTAATTCAATTAAAAATAAAAAAAGTTGAAAATAGACTTAACATGAAACATGTTGTTATTTCAACTTATTTTTAAGTCTAATTTCATGTTAAATTCAATTTAATTCATGTTAAGTCTAATTTAATTCAATTAAAAATAAAACAAAAAATAAGTTGAAAATAGATTCATGTTAAGTCTCATTCGACTTGTTTTAGACTTAACATGCAAGAATATGGAGGAGATAAGGCATTTTTACGCTTTTAATTGAATTAATTAGACTTAACATGAATCAAATTGAATTTAACAAGAATACCAGGTTCATGTTAGTTTCACCTGCAGTTAATTCTATTTCAACCGCATGTTAATTCTATTCCACTTCATGTTAATTCAATCTCACTTCATGTTAATTCTATCTCACGCATGTTAATTCTATTTCACCTGCATGATTCTATTTTCAGGTTGAAAATAGATATCATGTAATGGTAACTACATGAGGAGATTAATTAACATGGGGCAGGCCTGGTCTCCCAGCGAACTAACATGAACTCAAGATTTCATCACCATTCTGATTCATGTTGTTAACATTAATTAAAAAACGCAAATGCCCTTATCTCCTCCATATTCTTGCACGTTAAGCCGAAACAAGCCTAATGAGACTTAAGAGGAACCATGTTAGATATTCAACTTATTAAGTCTAATTTCATGTTAAATTCAATTTATTTCATGTTAAGTCTAATTTATTCAATTAAAAATAAAATAAAATAAGTTGAAAATAGATTAACATGAAACATGTTAAGTCTATTTCAACTTGTTTTAAGTCTAATTCTCATGTTACCACTTAATTCATGTTAAGTCTATTTAATTCAATTAAAAATAAAAACAAAATAAGTTGAAAAGGATTCGATTTAAGTGTTCATTCGATTTGTTTGTAGACTTAACATGCAAGAATATGGAGGAGACAGCAGATTTTACGCTTTTAATTGAATTAAATTAGACTCAACACGAATCAAATTGAATTTAACAAGAATACCGAGGTTCATGTTAGTTTCATCATAGTGTTTCTATTTCACGATGTTAATTTATTCCACTTCATGTTACTCAATTCACTTCATGTTAATCTATTCGTCGCATGTTACCTCTATTATCGATGTTAATTCTATTTTCGTTGAAAATAGAATTAACATGCAACCAATAGAATTAACATGAAGTGAGATTGAATTAACATGAAGTGGAATAGAATTAACATGCGGTAAAATAGAATTAACATGCGATTGAAACTAACATGAACCTCGGTATTCTTGTTAAATTCAATTTGATACATGTTAAGTCTAATTTAATTCAATTAAAAGCGTAAAATGCCCTTATCTCCTCCATATTCTTGCATGTTAAGTCTAAAACAAGTCGAATGAGACTTAACATGAACCATGTTAAGTCTATTTCAACTTATTTTTAAGTCTAATTTCATGTTAAATTCAATTTATTTCATGTTAAGTCTAATTTAATTCAATTAAAAATAAAAAAAGTTGAAAATAGACTTAACATGAAACATGTTAAGTCTATTTCAACTTATTTTAAGTCTAATTTCATGTTAAATTCAATTTAATTCATGTTAAGTCTAATTTAATTCAATTAAAAATAAAACAAAAAATAAGTTGAAAATAGATTCATGTTAAGTCTCATTCGACTTGTTTTTAGACTTAACATGCAAGAATATGGAGGAGATAAGGCATTTTTTTTAATTGAATTAAATTAGACTTAACATGAATCAAATTGATTTTAAAGAATGGGGTTCATGTTAGTTTCCTTTCTTGAGTTAATTCTATTTCAGCATGTTAATTCTATTCCACTTCATGTTAATTCAATCTCACTTCATGTTAATTCTATCTCACGCATGTTAATTCTATTTCATCGCATGTTAATTTATTTTCGTTGAAAATAGATTAATGTAATCGGTTAATTAATAGTGAGATTAATTAGTGAAGGATAACATGAAAGGAATAACCAGCGAAATTAACATGAACTCAAGATTCAGTAATTCAATTGATTCATGTTAAGTCTAATTTAATTAATTAAAACGTTGTGTCGTTCTTTATCTCTCCTTATGTTAAGTCTAAAAACAAGCCTAATGAGACTTATTATGAACCATGTCTATTTTCAACTTATTTTCAAGTCTAACTCATGTTAAATCTATTTCATGTTAAGCTAATTTAATTCACCAAAAATAAAATAAAATAAGTTGAAAATAGACTTAACATGAAACATGTTAAGTCTATTTCAACTTATTTTTAAGTCTAATTCGTTAAATTATTTAATTCATGTTAAGTCTAATTTAATTCAATTAAAAATAAAACAAAATAAGTTGAAAAGATTCATGTTGTTCATTCTATTTGTTTTAGACTTAACATGCAAGAATATGGAGGAGATAAGGCATTTTACGCTTTTAATTGAATTAAATTAGACTTAACATGAATCAAATTGAATTTAACAAGAATACCGAGGTTCATGTTAGTTTCATGTTGTGTTAATTCTTTTCATGTTAATTTATTCCACTTCATGTTAATCATCACTTCATGTTAATTTATTGGTGCATGTTAATTCTATTATCGATGTTAATTCTATTTTCGGGTTGAAAATAGAATTAACATGCAACCTAATAGAATTAACATGAAGTGAGATTGAATTAACATGAAGTGGAATAGAATTAACATGCTGAAAATAGAATTAACTCAGCAGTGAAACTAACATGAACCTCAGTTCTTGTTAAATTCAATTTGATTCATGTTAAGTCTAATTTAATTCAATTAAAACGCTAAAATGCCCTTATCTCCTCCATATTCTTGCATGTTAAGTCTAAAAAAGCCTAATGAGACTTAACATGAATCTATTTTCAACTTATTTTTTGTTTTTATTTTTAATTGAATTAAATTAGACTTAACATGAATTAAATTGAATTTAACATATTAGATTCTTAAATTGTTGAAATAGACTTAACATGTTTCATGTTAAGTCTATTTCAACTTATTTTTTGTTTTTATTTTTAATTGAATTAAATTAGACTTAACATAAATTAAATTAAATTTAACATGAATTAGACTAAAAATAAGTTGGAATAGACTTAACATGGTTCATGTTTAGTCTAATTCACTTATTTTTAGACTTAACATGCAAGAATATGAAGGAGATAAGGGCATTTTGGCGCTTTTAATTGAATTAAATTAGACTTAACATGAATCAAATTGAATTTAACAAGAATACCGAGGTTCATGTTAGTTTCATCGCATGTTAATTCTATTTCATCGCATGTTAATTCTATTCCACTTCATGTTAATTCAATCTCACTTCATGTTAATTCTATTCTTGCATGTTAATTCTATTCAACTTCATGTTAATTCTATTCTATTGCATGTTAATTCTATTCAACTTCATGTTAATTCTATTATGCTTCATGTTAGTTCTATTTTCACGTGTTAAGTCTATTCCGCTTCATGTTAGTTCTATTTCACCTGTTAAGTCTAATTTGGGCTCAGCTCATTCTTACTCCTCCAAAGACTGTCCGGACTTTCCTGGTGTGCTAGAACTCTAGGCGGAGGCGAGGAGGAAGAGGAGTAGGAGGAATCTGAGGGGGAGATGGAGGCCGACCTGTAATAATATTCCATATGCACGGAAAAGTAGTGGTTGTTTACACCGGGAGGGAGGAGCATGTGGTGGAAGCGGAGGATGACACGAGAGTGGTGACGGTGATGAGGAGGAGAAGCTGACCGAAGATGGAGAAGGGAGCGGACACGAGATGAGATCGTGAGCGGATGGAGAGGATGAATCAGGAGACTGCAGGATGGATGAGGGACGAATGATTTGAGGGCCTCTGGATGGAGAGGAGGAGGAAGGAGATGGAGAGAGGAGGAGGAGGAGAGAGGAGGAAGAAGGAGATGGGGTTGGGGGAGGAGAGGAGAGAGGAAAGAAGGAGATGGATTATGAGAGGAGAAGGAGATGAGCATGAGAGGAGAGGAGGAGAGGAGGAGGAAGAAATAGACAAGGAATGAGAGGAGGATGAGAGGAGGAAGAAGGAGATAAGGATTTTGGTTTTTCTCTATGCTTAGTTGGCATGCAATGATGACTAAAAAAGGGGTGGGAAATAGAATTAACTCTGATGAAACTAACATGAACCTCAAGATTCTTGTTAAATTCAATTTGATTCATGTTAAGTCTAATTTAATTCAATTAAAAGCTAAAATGCCCTTATCTCCTCCATATTCTTGCATGTTAAGTCTAAAACAAGTCGAATGAGACTTAATATGAACCATGTTAAGTCTATTTTCAACTTATTTTTAAGTCTAATTTCATGTTAATTCAATTTATTTCATGTTAAGTCTAATTTAATTCAATTAAAATAAAAATAAAAAATAAGTTGAAAATAGACTTAACATGAAACATGTTAAGTCTATTTTCAACTTATTTTTAAGTCTAATTTCATGTTAATTCAATTTAATTCATGTTAAGTCTAATTTAATTCAATTAAAATAAAACAAAAAATAAGTTGAAAATAGATTCATGTTAAGTCTCATTCGACTTGTTTTAGACTTAACATGCAAGAATATGGAGGAGATAAGGGCATTTTGGCGTTTTTAATTGAATTAAATTAGACTTAACATGAATCAAATTGAATTTAACAAGAATCTTGAGGTTCATGTTAGTTTCCTTTGCATGTTAATTCTATTCCACTTCATGTTAATTCAATCTCACTTCATGTTAATTCAATCTCACTTCATGTTAATTCTATTAGAACATGTTAATTCTATTTTACCGCATGTTAATTCTATTTTCGTGTTGAAAATAGAATTAACATGCAACCTAATAGAATTAACATGAAGTGAGATTGAATTAACATGAAGTGGAATAAGAACAAATGCATGAAATAAATTAACAACGACTATATGAACCTGATATTGTTAAATTCAATTTGATTCATGTTAAGTCTAATTTAATTCAATTAAAAGCTAAAATGCCCTTATCTCCTCCATATTCTTGCATGTTAAGTCTAAAACAAGTCGAATGAGACTTAACATGAATCTATTTTCAACTTATTTTTTGTTTTATTTTTAATTGAATTAAATTAGACTTAACATAAATTAAATTAAATTTAACATGAATTAGACTTAAAATAAGTTGGAATAGACTTAACATGTTTCATGTTAAGTCTATTTTCAACTTATTTTTGTTTTATTTTTAATTGAATTAAATTAGACTTAACATAAATTAAATTAAATTTAACATGAATTAGACTTAAAATAAGTTGGAATAGACTTAACATGGTTCATGTTTAGTCTAATTCGACTTATTTTTAGACTTAACATGCAAGAATATGAAGGAGATAAGGGCATTTTGGCGTTTTAATTGAATTAAATTAGACTTAACATGAATCAAATTGAATTTAACAAGAATCTTGAGGTTCATGTTAGTTTCCTTTGCATGTTAATTCTATTTTCTTGCATGTTAATTCTATTCCACTTCATGTTAATTCAATCTCACTTCATGTTAATTCTATTAGGTTGCATGTTAATTCTATTCAACTTCATGTTAATTCTATTAGGTTGCATGTTAATTCTATTCAACTTCATGTTAATTCTATTATGCTTCATGTTAGTTCTATTTCACTCGTGTTAAGTCTATTACGCTTCATGTTAGTTCTATTTCCTTTGCGTGTTAAGTCTAATTTGGGCTCGAGCTCATTCTTACTCCTCCAGCATTGTCCGGACTTTCCGGTGGTGCTAGAACTTCTTGGTGGAGGAGGAAGAGGAGTAGGGAAGGGAATCGGAGGGGGAGATGGAGTGCTTTTCGACGGTGTAATAATATTCCATATGTAATGGAAGAAGTAGTGGTTGTTTACTACCGTGGAGGGAGGAGCATGTGGTGGAGGCGGTGGAGGAGACACAGAGAAAGGTGATGGTGATGGAGGAGGATGAGAGGAGGAGAGGAGAGGAGAGGAGAGGAGAGGAGAGGAGAGGAGAGGAGAGGAGAGGAGAGGAGAGGAGAGGAGAGGAGAGGAGAGGAGAGGAGAGGAGAGGAGAGGAGAGGAGAGGAGAGGAGAGGAGAGGAGAGGAGAGGAGATGAGAGGAGGAAGAAGGAGATGGATTATGAGAGGAGAAGGAGATGAGTTATGAGAGGAGAGGAGAGGAGAGGAGGAAGAAAGAGATGGGTTATGAGAGGAGGAGAGGAGAGCAGATGAGAGGAGGAAGAAGGAGATAAGGGTATTTTTGGGTTTTTTGTATCTTTCTCTCTCTCCATGCTTAGTTGGCATGCAATGATGACTAAAAAAGGGGTGGGACACAAATTGGGGCACTGTTGAGGGCTGAAACACATGGGGGAAAGTTGGAGGGGGCTGGTCACATGAAGTTTTTGCTTTTGGGGCCTTGACACAATTTTCCCAAACTTATATTTTATCTATCTAAAAAGTCTAAACCCTATAAATTTACAAGTGATAATGGAATTATCTCAAAGAATAAAAGATTCATAATAATTTGAGTGTTTTCAAGAAATTAAAATGACTATAAATATTCATCAAAATCTTGAATAGATCTTTAAAAATCTCTACTACTACTAAAAGTACAACTCAAACATCTAGAGGTTGCAATTTTTAATTGAGTTGCTACTAAAATTATATCGAAATGTAACTACTACTAAAATTAAATCAAAATATAACTTTCACCTAAGCGGGTCGGGCTACTTCTTTGTCGGGTTTAGAAGGGCCAGCCCTAACCACCGAATATATCACGCGTGGTTGGGCCCTACCAATGTGGATCGAGTCGGTCTTGACCCAAGGCGGATTGGTGGTTATGCCATGGTTCGAACGGCGCACGCCATCCTATGTTAGGCTCGTAAACCTTCATATTCGTAATTTAACATCAAAATCCATTGTTATCTTAAATAACATCCATATTTGTAATTTACATGCCAAATCCATTAAATTGTTATAAATAACATTCTTATTTGAAATAGATATACAGATTTACAAATAAGAAGATTTAGGAACCTAACATATGAATATGACAGAATTGAGGATCTAATATTTGAAGGGGAAAAAAAGTAGCTTCGCTTTTACTGACTTTTGAATACGTTTTGGTGAATGGTTGCAATTCATTTCAATCAACTTGTTATATCTTCCATGTATTGTATTCATTATCACTTTTCATGAAAACAAATGCAATCATCAACTAAAAAATACACGACTATTAGGTCTTTCTATTATTTTTTTATGATAGTGGAAAGAATTTAAAAATTCTTTTAAAATAATATTTCTCTTAACTCTCCCTTCATTTATACCTTTTGTATTACTTATTATCATTCAACTCGTTTCGAGTGCTTATCGGATAAGAGATGACAAGCTGTGTTGGATCTGAGACAACATCTGTTGAGAGTTATTTCTTTATGTTAGATAGGAATAGACCCTTTGTTTAGTCCCATATCGGATAGAGTACAAGAATGAGACCACTCCTCTTGTATATATAGACCCCAATACTAATGAATAAAATTGCACCTTTATCTTGATTTGCCTGTTTCTAATGGTATCGAGCCTCAAAATCTAGCCGCCACAAAAGCGCTCTTGTTCATCAAGCCCGTAGAACCTTTGTTCACGCGAGCCTTGTTCACGCCGCCGAACCTTTGTTCATCACCGCCATAAGCCGTGCGTAGCCGTCCTTTGGCGATTATTTCCTTCGTGAAATAATTCATACGGACTTGACCTCTGGATCAAACCTTGCTTTGATCACGAAGATGGTGATTTAAGCAGTGGATTTCACTCACTTTGGCGATTATTTCCTTCGTTGAAATAATTCCCTCTGGACTTGACCCCTCTGGATCAAACCTTGCTTTGATCACGAGAGAAGATGATTTAAGCAGTGCGATTTCACTCACTTTGGCGATTATTTCCCGTGAAATAATCCCTTGATCGTGTAGCTCCCCTCGTGTTGAGGAGATGAGATGAGCGGGGAGCAAGGTGGATGATGAGAAAGGGTGATGTTTGGAGGCGAGGAAAGTTGAAGGCGGGTGTGGGATCTAGATTTGTGGGATGGGGTGTGGGGAACCGAACACAAATTAAATCGATGGGGCCGGCACAAACCCGATGGCGGAACTCATCAAGTTGAACCGGAGGATGTTTCAACTATGATGCGTTCATGAGGATGGCGGGAGGGGCTCAAAGCCACCGCCAAAGAAGGTGGAGCTTCCACTATCGACATGAAGCTTCGAAGGGCGGCCGACATATCTGAGTTAGTGTGCCCGGGTGGGAATGCTCTCTTGGGGAGGAACACGGAGGGATATCGGCGGGGAGAAAGCTGGAGTGAGGGCTCGTGAGGAAGAGATGAGTGGAGATCCACTCATATGTTGGTGTATATCGGCTTCTCAGTGCGTAGTCCAATCAATTGCAACCACGGTAGATGGCATTGGGAAGGTGCGGGATGTGCAGGAGAAAGCTGAGAAGGACCTATGATGGGGTGGGGAATAACACGAGGGTATTCGGATCGAAAAGGAGATCAGCCCTTCTGATCCGGGGAGAGGGCTGTAAAGAGTATCTGCAATTTGGAGCTTGTGGGCGGATCACGATCACTTCGTTCCTAGCAAGTTGCAAGGACCACGAGAGTGCAAGAGGCCTTGAGCCTCTTCTGAGAAGGGACCATGCTATTCCTCAGAGCTTGGCTCCTTCATTTGGCGGAAGACGGCGATGCTACTGCAGACGAAGATTCCATCTGGAGGAAGCGATCTCGGCCATGATCTGAAGAAACCGTATCGGGCTGAGGCTAGGACGGTGAACTTCGGGGAGAAGTCGGCGCTGGTGGTCTCAAACCGAGTAACACTTGGATTGAAGGGAGACTAGACGATGCGCTACTAGCTGCGGAGAGGTAGGGCATCGAGGCGGATGTGCTCTAAGCCATCAAGGAGAAGGCTGGGGTGGGCGTGGAGACGGTGGGAGGCGGTGGCGTGGCAGCGGCCGTGGAGGCGGCGAGGTGGAAGAGGAGGCCATCGGCGAATCTGTCGATGTGAAGGAGGAGGAGAAAAGCTGAGATGACTTTTCTTGAGGAGGATCGAGCTCTCTTGGCGGCAGAAGGCAATCCGTGAAGCGGCGTGTCAGGGTGCATCTGCTTTCTCGGAGGAGACTATGCGATTCGCTCTTGGCGCACACCCAAACAAAGGTATGAGCGACACACATGACCTTGCATCCATGGCGTCACTAGATCCACAGGCCGGATAATAGATTACGGAGCATCCGGACATGTAGTAATGCCGGTGAGTTCTCGTCTTATACTCACCTAGTAGAAGCGAGTATCAGTTGCGGATGAGTACAGCCACGAGGTGTGGTGGTAAGAACATTAATTATCACGAGTTACGTAACACTATCTAATATTTTGCATGCTCCTTCATTTCTGTTAGCTGTTATCCATTAGTGCCATTATCCTTCAAGCGAAATGTGTTGTTTCTTCGATATTCCTAAGGTAATCTTTCGAGGAGGGAAGGGGCGAGGACTTGGGGTGGCACATGTAGCGGTACTGTAGTACACAGGACCGTGAAGGGATGGACTATGGCCGATATCTATGGTTGAGAGGATGGGGCGGGGCGGGCGAGGTGTCTTGCTGAGGGGATGAGTTGATGCTACATCACAAGCGGATGGGACATCCTTCATTTAGTATTGGATAAAATGTATCCAACCTTATTTGACAAATCAACGAAGCTTGATTGTGATGCTTGTGAGTTTGGGAAACTTACTAGAAGCTCTTATGGAGTTACGGTAATAGGAGTTCTGCGGTTTTGAGTGATACATTGATATGGGGACCTTGTCCAATAAATTCTATAAGTGGATGCAAGTATTTTGTTACATTTATTGATTGTTTTCTAGAGTCACTTGGTGTACGATAAAAATAAGAATGATGAAGTTGGTTGCTTCAAAGACTTTCATAGGCACATCGGACTCGGTATGGTGCAATGGTAAAGGTATTGAGGTCGGATAATGGGGTGAGTACACCATGAGAATATTTGGGAGTATCTGTCACTCAAGGAATACAACACGGACTACATGCACATATTCCCATTTCGAGAATGGGGTAGCGAGAAGGAAGAATAGACATCTCCTAGAAGTTGCTAGGAGTATGATGATGAAATGAATGTCCCAAAAATATTGTGGGGACAAGCGGTTTGTATTTGCTCACTTAATCAATAGGATGCCTTCAAGTATATTGAAATGGAAATCTCGCGTGAGACGAAGGGGAGACAGCGGGGACCCTACCATTGAAGGTGTTTGGTTGTGTGTGTTTTGTGAAGGACAATAGACCATCTGTTGGGAAGCTGGACCCAGAGCGTGAAGTGTATGTTAGGTGGGATACTACGGGTACCGAGAAAGGATATGTACATTGGAGCCCGATGGAAAAAATTTGTCGGCGGTGGATGTCGCGGTTTTGAGCTCGAGCCATACTACATTGGGGGTAACTTCACCCTTTGGAGACTCGCCGATCTTTGGAGGTATGGCGAGAGGGAAAGAATGGTGAGAGCTCAAGGGGTTCAATCCCATTCCGGTCCCTTACTCGGAGGGCGGGAGGATGAAGATGAAGGGGAGGAGGAGGAGACAAGGGTGCTAGGCCTACAGCTCGGGGGAGTTGCACTGCGGCTCGGGGGAGTTCATGCATACGAGGAAGGAGGGAGGCGGTCGGGAGGTGCCTCGGTGCGAGGTGCTACAGTCTCTTGGGTGCCTCAGGTGCGGTGCAGTCCCTGTCCCGCTCTACTCAACTCTTGAGAAATCTACATCCTCCACTCGGTGATATCATTCCTTCTCACTGCTACCCTCTGCTTCCTTTGATTTGTAAGGAGGACTACTTTCATGATAATGGGTAATCCTCTGTGAATATAGTTGGGATCTTGCTCAATTTATTTCCTATTCTAACATATCCCTTCACATGGAGCATTCATTGCATCATTAGATTACGTTACTATACCTAACAAGCTGGCGCTAGAAGGACCCAAAGTGGAAGCTGACCATGCGAGGCTGTGGGCTCGAGAAGAACCATACATGGGAGTTGGTGACAACGCTAGCGAGGGAAAAGAGCGATGGGATGTAAATGGGTGTTTCTTGTAAGCGAATCGAGAAGAGCAGGGTTGAACGCTACAAGGCGGCGGTGACAAAAGTGCAGCCGGACATACGGTATTGACTACGATGAGACTTTGCACCGGTGGCGAAGATGAGCCTTGTTAGGACAGCGATCTACCGACAAATAGTGGATGGAAACTACACCAACTAGAGCGTGAAGAATGCTTTTCTTCATGGGGATCTAGTGGAGGAGTGTATATGGAGATACCACCAGGATTTACCGGAGCGAGATAGTGGGTAAAGTCTGCGGTGAAGAAGTCTGTATGGGCTAAAGCGGTCTCCCAGAGCATGGTTCGACGAGTTGGGGAGGGCTATGGTTGGTATGGGATACAAGCAGTCAATGCCGACCATCTTGTGTTCTTTGAAGAAGTGGGGGCACATCACTATGCTACGGTGTATGTAGATGACATGATCATCACGGAGATGATGAGAGATTGCCCGGCTCAAGGTGAGATTGAGCAAAAGAATTTGAAGTAAAGGATGCGGGTCAAACCCGATACTTTCTTGGAATAGAGATAGCTCATGGGCCGGAGGATTGTTCTCTCGAGGAAGTATGCTGGATCTTCTTGCGAGACAGAATGTTGGGGTGCAAACACGCTACTACACCGATCGATCGAGGAGGTTCAAGCTCGATTCTGAGCGGAGAACCAGTTGATCGTGAGAGATATCGGAGGTGGTTGGTAGGTTGATCTATCCGAAGTCACACACGTGGATATTTTATTTGCGGTGTGCGTGGAGCGCTACATATGACCGAGGAAGGGTCATATGGATCTGATGATATATCGGATCTGTAGTATCACGAAGGGTGCCCCGGCAAAGGCTGATATTCGGGAGGAGTGACCATGTGTTGAGGGCTCGTGACTCAGTTGGGCTAGGCTGCGGAGATGATAGGAGGTCTACTTGATGCATATTTGTAGGAGGCAACTTAGTCTCTTGGACAAGAAGCAATGTGGTGGCAAGATCAACAATGAAGCGGTCTGAGCAATGGCCGTGGGGGTTGCGAGTTGATGTGGTGAAAAGCATCTTTGGTGGAGCTAAAGCTAGATCAAGGGGCCAAGATTAGGTTGTGGTGCGACAACAAGTCCTTCATGTATTGCCAACAACCCGGTCGCAGCATGAATGAGAACCAAGCACATCGAGATTGACAGGGTTCTTCATCAAAGAGAAGCAATGAGCCAGCGGAGTTAGGCCATGTTCCAACTAAGGATCGGTGCGGTGCTTGACTATGTAGGCGTTAAAAATACTTACAAGATCCCGAAACCAACTTCGTGATGGGGGTGGCGAATGACAACCCATCGAATGATACGGACGTCGCGCCGGCGGACCTGCGCCATTTAGCCCTCGTGTTCACTTGCGAAGCCTCGGCTCATTCGGCGAACCTCGTCTTACGGCGAACCTCGCGCCGAACCTGCGCCTTTTGGCGAACCTCGGTTCATGGCGAACCTCGCGGTTTGGCGAACCTCGGTTTCGGCGAACCTCGCCTTTTGCGCCTCGGTTCCTGCGAACCCGGTTCCTACGGCGAACCTCGCCTTTTGGCGAACCACCTCGGTTCCTTCAGCGAACCTCCTGCTTTTGCCGAACCTCGCCTTTTGGCGAACCTCGCCAATTGGCGAGCCTCGTATTCACTTGGCGAAGCCCGGTTCCTTTTGGCGAACCATACGGCGAGCAGCGGTTTGGCGAACCTCGGTTCATTTTGGCGAACCTGCTTGCCGCAAATCTCGCTTTTGGCGAACCTGCGCCTGGCGAACCAGCGGTTTGGCGAACCTCGGTTCATTTTGGCGAACCTGCGAGCCACGGCAAATCTGGCTTTTGGCGAACCTGCATACAGCGAACCGGCGGTTTGGCCTCGGTTCATTTTGGCGAACCTCGGTTCATTCTGGCGAACCTCGCCTTTTGGCGAACCTGCATTCGAACCCGCCTTGGCGAATCTCATAGTTTGGTGAACCTGCGTGTTCATTTGGGCAAAAACGGCCAAAACTTCGGGCCGAATGTCAGGGCTTGGCGGACACCATTGATGTCGACCATAGCGGGACACCATTAATGTCGGGCTGGCGGGACACAAAATGTCGACCTTGACGGGACACGGAGGAATGTCCGAGCATTGGCCGGACACCATTGATGTCCGTAGGCCACATACCCCCTCTTGATTATTTGCCTATAAATAGGCCGAGGGGTCTTCATTTTCAAGGGTTGGATTTTCACGATATTTGGGAGAGAGCTCGCGAGAGATCTACGGCCGTCGGACGCCGAGTTCGAGCAGCGAGCCCAAGTTCCGGCGGCGTCGGATCTACGATAGCGAGGTAAGCGAACTTCGAATTGCGGCTGGTCAGTGATTTCTCCTAGTAGATCTCACCCGCTTGGCGAACCTCGGTTCCTTACGGCGAACCTGCGCCTTTTGGCGAACCTCGGTTCCTTTGGCGAACCTCGGTTCCTTCGGCGAACCTCGCCTTTTGGCGAACCTCGGTTCCTTCGGCGAACCTGCCTTTTGGCGAACCTGCGCCTTTTGGCGAACCTGCCAATTAGCGAGCCTCGTGTTCACTTGGCGAAGCCCGGTTCCTTTGGCGAACCTGCGCCTTAAAACCGGCGGTTTGGCGAACCTCGGTTCATTTTGGCGAACCTAAGCCGGCAAATCTGCGCTTTTGGCGAACCTGCGCCTTCTGGCGAACCGGCGGTTTAGCGAACCTCGGTTCATTTTGGCGAACCTAAGCCGGCAAATCTGCGCTTTTGGCGAACCTGCGCCTTCTGGCGAACCGGCGGTTTGGCGAACCTCGGTTCATTTTGGCGAACCTCGGTTCCTTCGGCGAACCTCGCCTTTTGGCGAACCTAAGCCTTTTGGCGAACCTGCCTTGGCGAATCTCATAGTTTGGTGAACCTGCGTGTTCATTTGGGCAAAAGCAGTGGCTTCGGACCGAGAAGTGTCGGGCTTGGCGGACACCATTGATGTCGGCCATAGCGGGACACCATTAATGTCGGGCGGTTTACAAAATGTCGACGGCAGGACACGGAGGAATGTCGAGCATTGGTAGGACACCATTTAATGTCCGTAGGCCAAACATACCCCCTCTTGATTATTTGCCTATAAATGGTGAGGGTCTTCATTTTCAAGGGTTGGATTTTACGATATTTGGGAGAGCTCTCGCGAGATCTGACCGTCGGCGCCTGATTCAGAGGCATGAGCCCAAGTTCGGATGACGTGATAATCGTGGCGAACCAGGTCGGCTACTGAATCGCGTGATTTCTCCTAGTAGATCTCACCCGCTCGGCGATCCTCTCGCCGTGAGTGTGATCCCGGCGATCCTCTCCTTCGTGAGTGTGATCCCGGCGATCCTCTCCTTCGTGAGTGTGATCCCTCGGGTGCCGTTTCCCGTGAAGCGAGCCCCTTCCGTCTGTAGTTCGAACCGGGTCTCTACGGATGGGAATTGCGTGGTGGTCCACGGACGATTCAAGTCCCGTACGGGCAAAGAACCCATGGCGAGGATCGATATACTTGATCCTGTGTTTGTTCATATAGGAAGAAGTTATAATTTCCGTTTTCATTATGCGCCTTAAAATAAAAGGCATTTTTCTTTTGAATTTTGTTGTAGGCCAAAGAAGGCGTAAATGAATTCAAGGACAATGAATAACAAAGCGACTTTCCGCGAACAAGGCTGGCGACCGGTGGGGCGCAGGCCTCAGTCGGAGGTCGTGGAGTGCATACCAGCGGATCCCTATCGGTGGAGGAAGAGGTCGAGTTCGAGTTCGACCGGCGAAATGCGAGGTATCTTTCCTGCGTCCTCGAGATCCAGCTCTCCCGCCGCTCCAAGAAGGACTCGGCTGCAAGGAGAACCCGATGGGCCTCCGATGTAGAGCCCCGAGACGGCGAAGTCCAACCCATGCAGTGGTGGAAATCCCCGGCCCGAAGTCGGATGGCGCCGAGATGAGCGCCGATGATCTTTGCACTCTCCAGCGAGCCGCCAAAGCGGCGACAAAGCATGGCGGCGCAAACATGCCAAGGCCATGCAATCCGTGGATGGGGTCGCTTCTGGCGGATCTAAGATCGAACTACGAGGTTCGGCCTCAAGTGATGCGACAGTCTATCAAGCCGTCAACCAGCGAGTGGGTCCGTGTCAAGCGGAACCGCTCCACACCGAGGCGCATCCGGGCGCCCGCGCACTCCTTGCAGCGACACGAGCTTTGGTACAGCGGGCTCGTGAATTGAAGAAGGAGGTGGTAAAGAAGCCACCAGCGTACCACCAGGTTTGGAGGCCCAAGTCTAGGTGCCCCAACCCGGTTGCAGCTCTCACCGGCACTTAAGCCGAAGGCTATAAGCGTCTCAAGTTCAACACCAAAGCCCAAGACCGTGGCGCCTCAAGTTTAAAGGTGCACTTTTGAACCGGTGGTGAAGCCAACTCCGTCACCACCACCAAACCAACTATCAAGGATGCGCTTGGGTCCTCACGAAGGGATCGCGGGTCACTCCTCATACGGTACCCATTCGAGAAAGGACGGGAGATTCCGGCAACCCTGCCCGGTTAAAGATGAAGTCGAGAGTCCCCGAAACTTCCGCGCTCACATAGCGGAAGTCAAAGGCGAGTTACTTTCGGTAGTTTTGGCCATTCTCGGAAGGAGGCGCTCGTCGATGGCGGCGGCGTTATACCCAGAATCGGCGCCACACCACGGCGGTGCTCGGTACACACGGCGAGCTGTACTACCGTGCAAGAGATGCGAGAAAATCTCGAAGGATTCCCCTAAATTAGCAGCGGTCATGCTTGTGCTCCAAGCTCATCAAGGCGGTGCTTCAGTGCAATTGCCATCAAAGCTCAGAAAGGGTGTCGGTCTTCGAGACTCACCGCGAGCGCAGAGACCTAGGTCAAAGCGATTCCATAAAGAATGACATCGAGAGAATGAATTGCGAGAGGTCACCAACAATATGGCCGACGAACGTCATCGCGGCTTATTCTAGCGCCCCTAGCGGTTACTTCGTTTGCGGTCGGGACTATTGACGGTCAATTACGACAAACTTACGAAAGGGATACCTTGAGGATGAAGTATCGAGCGGTGGATACAATGGTATCCGACAATCAGTTTCTAGTGACGGACAACCCGGCGCTTATGATCGATGCAGATCAAGTGGCTAAAATGCTAGGCGAAGCATTGAATAAGCAGCGAAAACTTCAAATTAGAGATGGAGTTGGCCATGCAGACGATGAGAGAAATGCATGATCAACCAGATCCAAGCCTTGACAAAACATCAAGGTGAATCGAGTCAGCGCATCAACGTCGATGAAGATGATAGCGATTCAGATCAGGAGGAAGCACAAGAAGATGATAACCCTCGGCTGGGGGCATATCTGGAATGTGGTTATTCATGAGAATGAGAAGATCAAAGACCTCGAGAACAAAATCAACTCATTGATTTCCGCTCAAGAAGTAAAGAGGCGGTATTCCTTGCCCATACCGAGGGAGTGGGAATCAATCCGTGCCGTCAAAGTTTAACTTAATAAACTTTACACCATTTGTGGGAAGGGTTCCCAATGCCAGCATTTGACTTCAAATTCGCACCTGGTCATATCGAGCTTGAGCCCACGATGGTTGGTCATTCGTTAGTACCTAGCGAGGCTGCCGATTGGTACCGCCGTCTCAAGCCGGGGAGCATTCACGGTGGGGCGACATGGAGTCTAGCTTCCTCACCAACTTCTTCGGCGGCGATACGAAGTATCAATCGGGACATTGCTCGGCGAGCGAAGGGCGGGCGTGGATATCTTTGTCAAGCGATTC
Organism: Asparagus setaceus; assembly: GCA_012295165.1. Taxonomy (NCBI): domain Eukaryota; kingdom Viridiplantae; phylum Streptophyta; class Magnoliopsida; order Asparagales; family Asparagaceae; genus Asparagus; species Asparagus setaceus. The sequence goes on along the minus strand of CM022704.1, from coordinate 19,618,773 downwards.
GGAACAAGGCAATGAAGCTGCCGGGATCCGATATGAAGGAGTTCATCCTCGGACACTGCCACAATAACTTGTCGATAGAAGTTCTTGAGGCAATGGGGACGGCACCGTCTATAGCGTGGAAGGACTTGAAGGTTCGTGGAAACAGGCGAAAGATTCCTCAAGAGGAAAAAGCGAGGAAAGAGCCGGTAGGCGGAAGCTCCGGCGCAATTTTGTCCCACGCTGCAAAGAGCAAGCCAAGGCAGCGATTCGCGAACAAAGCGTTCAACTCCAACCCGGCGGCGGCTGCGGCGATAACGGCGAAGCGTATGCAGATACAATCGCGTGGCACCGAGTCGCGAGAAACAAAAGGCCTCGAGCAGAGATTCCCAAAGTCCTATTCCTTTAGGGACGGCGAGATTCCGGTCTCTTCAAATATCTTGTCGAAAATAACAAGATCAAGCTCCCTCGATTCGAGAATCAAGAGGAAGCAATGAGGACGAGCGACCCAAAATCTGCGGCGTATCAGGGCAATTCATCACCTACTAAATCTGTTTGACCTTAAGGACAAAATCAAGCTTTAATTGATGTAGGGTCATCACTATGAAGCCGCCCAAAGAAAAGAAGGTCGAACAAATCACGGTGTCCATAAGCTTTGGGTCGATACCATTGACATGGTTTGAGCCTAAACCGATGGTCAAAGTCGCAATGAAGGCGGTGAATGATGACCCACATAAGCAACGTAAAGGACTTGTATCATATCTGACCCCAAATGGCGAAGTCTGTGGATCCACCGGACACCTTGAGGATGAGCAATGGGTAGCCTCTTCTTCATCGAAGAAAAATCAAAGCGGAAGGGAAAGGCATGCCATGCTACTTCGCACTCGAGGGAGATGATCACTGTGGTAACATTCCAGCTTGTCCGAAGGAGAACCGAAGCCCACGCCACCGAGGACGACACGAGTATAAATACAAGTACGGAAGTCTCAACCCTAATGCCAAGACGCCATGCCGAGCTGGGGGTACCAACACACCCTCACTCAAGTAAAAGGCGAAGACAAACAGCCACGGGAAGTTCAACTCCGGCAAAACCGATTCAACGCCGATTGGAAGAGATAAGCGGGAACCGAACTCTCCATATAAACCCGGCGTTATGGCCCAATGGCTAATATTCCGCAAGAATCACTCTTTATGAGCTGTTGCGGTTGTCAAAAGAAACAAGAGAAGCTCTTCAAGCCCCGCCGATTCGTAGTCTTCCTCACGCATGATTAAGCCGAGTCCAAGAGTCGGCCCAACAATGCAACCCTGGCTAAACACTTCCCTGCATCACTTTTACAAAGGAGGATATCGGAGAAATTCCAAGCACGATAGGCGCTATACTTCACGGGTATATTGGCTCTAGTGAAGTTAACGGATCCAAGTCGATCGGGTTCGTATGAGCATCATGCCCTGCCTCATGTATCACCTTGGAATCCTGCCCGATGGTGGCGTCGGCGAACCTGATGATCTGGGTTTAACACCGGTAGTCGCCCGCTTGGTAAAATCGGATAAAGTGCCAAATGGGGACTTAAAGTCCGAAGTCACTGCTATGTGATTGACGCAGACTTCCTATAACTTATTGTTGGGTCGACCTTTGATCCATAGCGTTATAGTCCCATCTAATCTTCATCGGTGTCTCAAGTATGTAGACACGAACAATGAAGTCAAGACGGTGGTCGCGACAACAAACACGCTTAAGGGGATGGAGAATTATTTCTTGATTCTCTCCTCTACGGTAATGAGTCCAAATCAATCATCGGCCCAAGGCACGACACGGTGAAGAAGGCGATTCGGCGGGCTTGATTATAGTGGAGGTTTTGTTTTAAATGACATTGTACCCCTTGTAATCAATCTTGACGATGAAGAATCGTCAGATGAACATTGTAATTGGCAAATTGCCGATGAATCAATAAATGACAATTTAGAGTATCCTTTGTCTTTGAATAATGTGATGACAGGTTTATACAACAATCTAGAGTTGCACCTGCCGACTCGGTCATTTTGCTTTACACAAAAGCAGTTCCGAGACTCTTTTGGGACAACACTCGTCATCCCACGAAGATCAAGTAGTGAAAAAGACTTGGTTTACGGAAAAGGAGATGCAGTTCCATCGCCTGATTATTTCTTAGAAGAAGATGAAGATGATAACGGGCCTATCCTCCACACATTCAGATATAGTCCAGAAACACTGGGAATCATGAAGAAGTGGGGGTATAACTTGACACAAGGGGAAGGTCTATGTTTTGGGCGAGGTCCTCGAGTCCCTCCCAAAGCGGCATATGTCCCAAGAGGGAAGCCGGATAACTACTATGCCTTTAGACGAGGATTGGGATACGAATCCTCCTCAGAAGATGAATGTTCGTGGATGATTGATAATAATCCACCCAATGAGGGAGACGGACATTCGTCTGATTCTTCGGCTTGGGATTCCGACACCAGCCTCGGAGAAGCTTTCAAGGCTTTGATGTCAAATATGACTACGGTCGATCCTGCTATTGTTGAGAATGATGAAGATATGTCAACATGGGAAGACCCATGGATCCATCAACTCAAAGAGCAGTTTGGGGATAGATTCGAACAAAGAGAACCCCACTAAGGACCAGGGTAGTCCAGTTAATATGAGTGATGAAGAGCATCCTAAACTCATAAACATCAGCAATACTCTTCCCCTAAGAGAAGCCACAGCGATTCGGAAGTCTTCCTCACCAGATTAAGCGGAGTCAGGAAAATTATTAACAATACAACCTAGCATTCGGCTAAACACTTCCATCCCACTTTTACAAAGGAGGATATGGGGCGAAATTCAAACGATAGGCGCTATACTTCACGGGTATATTGGCTCTAGTGAAGTTAGCAGGATCAAATTCGTCCAAGGGTTCAGCTATGAGCATCATGCCCTAGCCTCATGTATCACCTTGGAATCCTGCCCGATGGTGGCGTCGGCGAACCTGATGATCTGGGTTTAACACCGGTAGTCTGCGCTTGGTAAAATCGGATAAAGTGCCAAATGGGGACTTAAAGTCGAAGTCACTGCTATGTGATTGGCGAGACTTCCTATAACTTATTGTTGGGTGGACCTTGGATCCCGCGATAGCGTTATAGTCCCATCTAATCTTCATCGATGTCTCAAGTATGTAGACACGAACAATGAAATCAAGGCGGTGGTGCGGACAAGCAGCCGTTTAAGGGGATGGAGAATTATTTCTTGATTCTCTCCTCTACGGTAATGAGTCGGCGAATCATCGGCCCAAAGGCAGCGGACAGTGAAGAAGGCGATTCGGCGGGCTTGATTATAGTGGAGGTTTTGTTTTAAATGACATTGTACCTTGTAATCAATCTTGGCGATGAAGAATCGTCGGATGAACATTATAATTGGCAAATTGCCGATGAATCAATAAATGACAATTTAGAGTATCCTTTGTCTTTGAATAATGTGATGACAGTTTATACAACAATCTAGAGTTGCACACCCTTTCGGTCATTTTGCTTTACACAAAAGCGGTTCGAGACTCTTTTGGGACAACACTCGTCATCCACGAAGATCAAGTAGTGAAAAAGACTTGGTTTACGGAAAAGGAGATCACGGTTCCATGCTGATTATTTCTTAGAAGAAGATGAAGATGATAGCGGGCCTATCCTCCACACATTGGATATAGTCGAAACAGGAATCATGAAGAAGTGGGGGTATAACTTGACACAAGGGAAGGTCTATGTTTTGGGCGAGGTCCTCGAGTCCCTCCCAAAGCATATGTCCCAAGAGGAAGCGGATAACTACTATGCCTTTAGGCGAGGATTGGGATACGAATCCTCCTCGAAGATGAATGTTAGTGGATGATTGATAATAATCCACCCAATGAGGAGGCGGACATTAGATGCGATTCTTCGGCTTGGGATTCCGACACCAGCCTCGGAGAAGCTTTCAAGGCTTTGATGTCAAATATGACTACGGTCGATCCTGCTATTGTTGAGAATGATGAAGATATGTCAACATGGGAAGACCCATGGATCCATCAACTCAAAGAGCAGTTTGGGGATAGATTCGAACAAAGAGAACCCCCCACTAAGGACGAGGTAGTCCAGGTTAATATGAGTGATGAAGAGCATCCTAAACTCATAAACATCAGCAATACTCTTCCCTCAGAAGAAGGAGAGCGATTAATTGCCTTAATCGGGGAGTATATCGATGTATTAGCACGGAGTTTGAGGACATGCGGGGACTTCGACCTAATGTGGCGACACATCGCCTCAACATCAAGATGGATGTCAAACTGTCAAGCAACGGCAAAGGCGGTTTAGTCCACAAATATTGCAAGCAATGCGTTGGCGAAGTGAAGAAACTCATAGAATCGGGATTCATCGAGGAAATTCAACATCCGGATTGGGTGGCGAATATAGTCGGTCATGAAGAAGAATGGTTCGATTAGGATGCAGTATGCGATCTGAGAGATGAGCGGCTGCTTGCCGAAGGATGACTTTCCTCTTCCAATCACGATGTCATAGTCGACAATACGTGTGGATTTGAAGAATGTCATTCATGGATGGTTTCTCGGGTTACAATCGGATCAAGATGCACCGAGGATGAAACACAGCGTTGAAGCATATCGGTATATATTGCTACGGTCATGCCGTTTGGCCTCAAAATGCGGTGCCACATATCGGCGAGCAATGGCGGAATTTTCGGGATCATCTCGGAAAAGCGGTCGAATGCTCGTCGGCGATTTAGTCGTAAAAGCGTGACGGGGAGATCACATTAAGGATCTTAGAGCGGTATTGAGCTCATGCGAGCTCATCAACTAAAGATGAACCCCGCCAAATCCTTTCTTGGGATGTCGGTGGCAAGTTTCGGCCGTCGTCACCGACAAAGGAATCCACGTCGATCGGACAAAGTAAAGCGATTCAAGAGTTGCAACCTCAGAAATCGAGAGAACTTCGAGGGGTTACAAGAGGCGATTGGCGTACATCCGGTTCATATCGAACCTATCGGAAAGTGCCAACCGTTCTCTAAGTTGAACAAGAAGGCGTGTCGTTTATTTGGGGCGGCCTTTGTCGAGCGTTGAAGAAATCAAGTTGTATCTCTCTAAACCTCTGTTCTTGTTGCACCGCGTGTCGGAAGCCGTTCTTGATTTACATCAAGGCGCGGATCACTTTCGTTAGCGCCTTGCTTCGCGCAAAGGCGGCGGCGGTCCTGAGCGAGCGATGTATTACGAGCGAACATTAGTCGGCGCCGAGTCTCGATACCCCATGGTGAAGCGGTGCCTTGCATTAGTGTTAGCGATTGAGAAAATCGCGGCACTATTTAGTCGGACGGGCGATTTATGTTATCTCTAACGTAAATCGGTCGAATATTTATGACCAGCCGGCCTCAATGAGTTGGCGTTTGGCGAAATGGGCCTTGCTCTTGTCCCAATATGACTTGCACTTCAAACAACAAAAGTCGGTCAAAGGACAAGCGATTCGATCTCTTGGTACGCCAACCGACAGGGGCCTTGAGCTGTATGATGATCTTCCGGATGAAGTTCAAGAAGTCAACACTACATCGCACCAACAAATATGGCGACTATACTTTGACGGAGCCTCTCGAGCTACCAACGTGGCGAGTGCCCCCGGATGTTCTAAGATTTCCGCCGGAGTCGGGGTTGTCTTGGTTTCCCAGGAATCATGTCATGCCCCGCGCTTATTCACTCACTGAACCTTGCTCTAATAACGTAGCCGAATACAATGCGCTACTTATTGGACTTAGTTTCGCCAAGGAGCTGGGGGTCGAGTATCTCGAAGCGTACGGCGATTCGCAATTGATAGTTAAGCAGATCCGTGGTGACTACGAAGTTAGGAACCCTGATCTGGTCCCCTATCATCAGATAGCCGTTGAAATGGCGAGCTCGTTCGAAGAGTTCTTCATCGAATATATCCAGCGCCTCCAGCGGCTTATGCGGATGCTTGGCGGCGTTAGGCGTGTCATTAGCACAACCTTAGAGACCGAGCAACTAGTTACGGTCAGGACTCATCAGCTTTTGTACCGATATATGATGAGGTACAAGAAAACGAAGGGATAGCTACCAAAGAGGTGCATGCAACCCAAACTAAGTTGGAGCCCGAGATTGGCTTTCCTATCATCGACTTCTTACATGATATTTTGCGAAGGCGTAAGGGAGAGAGTCAATCGGCGAAGAGCTCCAAGATTCTTTACAACACGAGACCCGGATGTTATATCGTCGAGGGTATGGCGGTCTTTACTCGATGCCTCTCAAACAAAGAGGCAGAGGAGGTCCTTCGAAGCACACGAAGGTGAATGTGGTCTTGCCCGGCTGGTCCCAAGCTCTGATCGAATCGAGGAGAATGGGCTACTTTTGGCCTGATGATTAATGGCCTTGCGTCGATGCCTCGAAATGCAGCGTGTCAAATTCCGCGAATTATATGCATCGACCTCTGGCGGTTGCATCCTTCGGCCACATCACGGCCATTGAGACATGGGGAATGGGCGTTGTAGGTCCCATTTTCCTCCGTCGGTCAAAGCGTCGGTTTATTCTAGCGATCACCGATTACTTCTCCAAGTGAAATGAAGCAATCCGTTGAAAGAAGTAGCAGTACGTCATTAAATTTATCAAACACCATGTCATCTACCGACCACGGTGTTCCAAGGCGGATCGTGCATGACAACGGTCCCCAATTCATCGGCAATTCCTTCATTCGGTTTTCGAGAAATTCAAGATACAAGGCGTCTCGTCGATGACCTATAATCCGGTACCAAATGGATTAGGCGTTCAACAAGGCGATCATCAAGATTACATGAAGCTTGTGAAGAATAACAAGCGTGATTGGGATGATAAACTGGAGAAGCACTCGGACATATCGCTTGCGACGATGCGCCATGTGGAGACCCGTATTCCACGGTCTCGGGTGTGAAGCGGTTCTCCCATTGGAAATCGATTCGTCCTCGCGCCGCCCTTTGCAGAGGAGATGGCGATCGAAGAACAACATCAAAAGCGTCTCGAAGAGCTTGAGATGTTAGATGAGAAGCGCACGGAGGCTCAACAATGCATTGAGTTCTACCAAGCTAGGATGTCGGGGCTTTCAACAAGAAAGTTCGTGAGAGAACCTTTAGAGAAGGAGATTTGGTCCTGCTTTCGGCGACCGATAATCCTCGCTTCCAGAAGAAAGGTAAATTCGAACCTAAATGGGAGGGTCCGTTTGTAATAGAAGCGGTCTACTCTAATGGTGCGTATCGCCTAATTACCCAAAATGGCGGCCGGCAATTAATCTTAGATAAATGGGAAGTTCTGAAGAAATACTACCCTTAGTATCTTGGGATAACCCGTTCGACGGGAAGTTCCTCGTGGGATGTTTCACCCACTTTCCTTGAGGATAACCTAGATTTGTCCTCCATCATAATTTCCCCACCGATCAAATTCCTTGGCGGTAGGTCTATAAATTTTACGGTACATTACCAAAATCCCCTCTTGATTCCTTCTATGAACAAGAGGCCCACTCAAAATTCCTTTTCATGAGAGATAGAATATAAAATTCTTCCTCTCCAAGCATCGGATCCCTTTAAGTGATAAGCGGAGGGTTCTTTCCATCTCTCTCTAGGTAGCGCCCGTGAAGGTATCTTGTAGGGATTTTCGGACCGGGTTGTCCTTTGAAGGTCACTGAGTCTCTTCGGTTCTCGGTGGAGATCCCTCTTAGTTCCACCTTTCATCTTAGGTAGCGCCGGTGAAGGTATCTTGTAGGGATTTTGAGACGGGTTGTCGCTGAAGGTCACTGAGTCTCTTGAGTTCGGTGGAGATCCACTCTTAGTTCCACCTTTCATCTTAGGTAGCGCCGGTGAAGGTATCTTGTAGGGATTTTCAGACCGGGTTGTCGCTGAAGGTCACTGAGTCTCTTCGGTTCTCGGTGGAGATCCCACTCTTAGTTCCACCTTTCATCTTAGGTAGCGCCGGTGAAGGTATCTTGTAGGGATTTTCAGACCGGGTTGTCGCTGAAGGTCACGAGTCTCTTCGGTTCTCGGTGGAGATCCCTCTTAGTTCCACCTCTTATCTTAGGTAGCGCCGGTGAAGGTATCTTGAGATTTTCGAACCGGGTAGTCCGGTGAAGGTCACACGAGTCTTTTCGATTCCTACGGCAAGGAATCATTGTTAGCCTCATCAGGAAATAGAACACATTCTTCCTTTCCACCTCAATCAATCTTACTCCGGTTCGGTCATTCTCGGTCAAAGAAGACACCAAGGTTAGTCTTGGGGCATTCTATCGAAGTCTAAGAAGGGATAAAGCCAGCGCCTCTGCAGCGTTGCGGTTTAGTCTTTTAGATTGAAGAAGACACCAAGGTTCGTCTTGGGGTATTTTATCCGAAGCCTAAGAAGGGATAAAGCCAGCGCCTCTGCAGCGTTGCGGTTTAGTCTTTCTCCGATTGAAGAAGACACGAGTTGATTAGGGTATTTTATCCAAGCCTAAGAAGGGATAAAGCCAGCGCCTCCTGCGTTGCGGTTTAGTCTTTTCCGATTGAAGAAGACACGAGTCGATTACGGGGTATTTCATCCGAAGCCTAAGAAGGGATAAAGCCAGCGCCTCACCGCAGCGTTGCGGGTTAGTCTTCAGTGAAAAGGAAGCCTCACATTATTCAACATCGTAGCATTAAGTCTAAGAGAGTTTCATTCTTTTAGCACAACGTTGTGTAGAGCGGATTTAGACAATCTACCGCTAGCCCACTCAAGCGGTAGTTGGTAAAGGCTCATCAAACCCGTTGAAGGTGGGGTTGGCCAATAACCCTAAAACCAGCGCCTCACCGCAGCGTTGCGGTTTAGTCTTTTCCGATTGAAGAAGACACGAGTTTGATTAAGGGAATTTTATCCGAAGCCTAAGAAGGGATAAAGCCAGCGCCTCACAGCGTTGCGGTTTAGTCTTTCTCCGATTGAAGAAGACACGAGTTAGATTAGGGCATTTTATCCGAAGCCTAAGAAGGGATAAAGCCAGCGTCTAACAGCGTTCGGTTTAGTCTTTTCGATTGAAGAAGACACGAGATCGATTAAGGGCATTTTATCCGAAGCCTAAGAAGGGATAAAGCCAGCGCCTCACCGCAGCGTTGCGGGTTAGTCTTCCGTGAAAAAGGCGAAGCCTCGTATTCAACATCGTAGCATTAAGTCTAGAAGAGTTTCATTCTTTTAGCACAGCGTCGTGTGTAGAGCGGTTTAGAAAATCTACATGCTAGCCCAACTCAAGCGGTAGTTGGTAAAGGCTCATCAAACCCGAAGGGGTTGGCCAATAACCTAAAGTCGGCGCTAAGCGTTCTTGGGTTTAGTCTTTTCGATTGAAGACACCCGAGTCGATTACAGGTATTTTATCGAAGCCTAAGAAGGGATAAAGCCAGCGTCTAACACCGTTGCGGTTTAGTCTTTCCCGATTGAAGAAGACACGAGAGATCGATTAAGGGTATTTTATCCGAAACCTAAGAAGGGATAAAATAGCGCCTCCTGCAGCGTTGCGGTTTAGTCTTTCTCCGATTGAAGAAGACACGAGTTGATTACGGGGTATTTTATCCCGGCCTAAGAAGGGATAAAGCCAGCGCCTCACCGCAGCGTTGCGGTTTAGTCTTTTCCGATTGAAGAAGACACGAGAGATCGATTAAGGGCATTTTATCCGAAGCCTAAGAAGGGATAAAGCCAGCGCCTCCTGCAGCGTTGCGGGTTAGTCTTCCGTGAAAAAGGCGAAGCCTCGTATTCAACATCGTAGCATTAAGTCTAAGAGTTTCATTCTTTTAGCACAGCGTTGTGTGTAGAACGGATTTAGACAATCTACCGCTAGCCCAACTCAAACGGTAGTTGGTAAAGGCTCATCAAACCCGTTGAAGGTGGGGTTGGCCAATAACCCTAAAATAGCGCCTCACCGCGTTGCGGTTTAGTCTTTTTCCGATTGAAGAAGACACGAGTTTGATTAAGGGAATTTTATCCCGAAGCCTAAGAAGGATAAAGCCAACGCCTCACAGCGTTGCGGTTTAGTCTTTTTCCGATTGAAGAAGACACGAGATCGATTACGGGGTATTTTATCCCAAGCCTAAGAAGGATAAAGCCAGCGCCTCACCGCAGCGTTGCGGTTTAGTCTTTTTCCGATTGAAGAAGACACGAGAGATCGATTAAGGGTATTTTATCCCAAGCCTAAGAAGGATAAAGCCAGCGCCTCACCGCAGCGTTGCGGGTTAGTCTTCGTGAAAAGGCGAAGCCTCGTATTCAACATCGTAGCATTAAGTCTAGAAGAGTTTCATTCTTTTAGCACAACGTGTGTGTAGAACGGATTTAGACAATCTACCGCTAGCCCAACTCAAACGGTAGTTGGTAAAGGCTCATCAAACCCGTTGAAGGTGGGGTTGGCCAATAACCCTAAAGCCAACGCCTCACAGCGTTGCGGTTTAGTCTTTTTCCGATTGAAGAAGACACGAGTTTGATTACGGGAATTTTATCCCGAAGCCTAAGAAGGATAAAGCCAGCGCCTCCTGCAGCGTTGCGGTTTAGTCTTTTTCCGATTGAAGAAGACACCGAGAGATCGATTAAGGGCATTTTATCCCAAGCCTAAGAAGGATAAAGCCAACGCCTCACAGCGTTGCGGTTTAGTCTTTTTCCGATTGAAGAAGACACGAGATCGATTAAGGGTATTTTATCCCAAGCCTAAGAAGGATAAAGCCAGCGCCTCACCGCAGCGTTGCGGGTTAGTCTTCAGTGAAAAGGCGAAGCCTCGTATTCAACATCGTAGCATTAAGTCTAGAAGAGTTTCATTCTTTTAGCACAACGTGTGTGTAGAACGGATTTAGAAAATCTACATGCTAGCCCAACTCAAACGGTAGTTGGTAAAGGCTCATCAAACCCGTTGAAGGTGGGGTTGGCCAATAACCCTAAAACCAGCGCCTCACCGCAGCGTTGCGGTTTAGTCTTTTTCCGATTGAAGAAGACACCGAGATCGATTCGGGTATTTTATCCCAAGCCTAAGAAGGATAAAGCCAGCGTCTAACTGCGTTGCGGTTTAGTCTTTTTCCGATTGAAGAAGACACCGAGATCGATTCGGGTATTTTATCCCGAAGCCTAAGAAGGATAAAGCCAGCGCCTCACCGCAGCGTTGCGGTTTAGTCTTTTTCCGATTGAAGAAGACACCGAGATCGATTCGGGTATTTTATCCCAAGCCTAAGAAGGATAAAGCCAGCGCCTCCTGCGTGTTGCGGGTGGTCTCTTGCGTAAAAAGTATAAAGCCTATGTATTCAATATCATAGCAACAAGTCTAGAAGAGTTTCATTCTTCTAGCACAGCGTCCGCGTCTTGAGCGGATCGGATAATCCATGCGCTAGCCCAACTCAAACGGTAGTTGGTAAAGGCTAATCAAACCCGTTGACGGCTGAGGGTTTGCCAAAAATCCTATAAGTATTATGGTTAATTATTTCTCACGAAGTAAAAGAATCATAATAAACAAAGAATGGAATAGATCTTATTCGTTTGAAGCAAACATAGAGGGAGCTACAACTGTTTAAGCATCAAGTCTATGATAAAGAATTTGTTATTATAGACCTGGTGGAGTTCTCCCTGCAACTCACCCCTGAAAAATGCCTCATCGGTATTCAGCCTTCATTGGCGCAATCTAGTAATGTGAAGGCGAGGTCGGCTTTGGCGGCTAGTTTTCCTCTGTTTTGCTCGAACCCGGCTTTGGCTTCCTTCTCAAGTTCCTCTTGAGTTAGCGGCAATAGCGACGCGCATGACGCGCTTCGCCTCGAGGACTTGCCTCTCACATTTAGTGATGCCCTGGACTCTGGTACACTCACGCGTGAAATTCTTCAAAGTCTTCTCCCTTGAGCGGTCACGATTCACATGCGATTGACATGGAGTGGTACCGGTCTATCGGCGTTGCAAGTGGCTTGCCGTTCATATGAGTTGAAAAATGATCTCTTGCTCTGATATTTTCCTCTCGCGAAATGCGCATTCACGAGAAGCCTTGATCCGAGCCTCGCCGATGAGTCATTGCATGAATCAAAAAAGGCTAAACTCTCCACACGATATGCAAGAGTTAGCCAGCTGGTGAGCCTTTGCTCACAGCGGTTAACCGGTGAGGGCCACCGACATCTTTGAATTTCCCCAAGCTACTCAATATGAATGGGAAGAAGACCATAAAGGTCGCCCATCTAACCTCGATAATAGAGATCGCTGTTTCAAAACCATTCTCCAACAGGTGAAGGAGACCCATCCAGAGGCGGAATCGAGGGCAGCGATTTTTGGCCCGGGGCAATCTCGGCGATAGGTTGAATCCGTGGAAGTGGTCCGTTAAGATTAACCTGAGGCCTCCACCAGCCCTATACTGAAGGGTTGGGAAACCCTAGTTTGGTGAGAACAGGAAAGCGTGGATCGGACGATGGACGATCCCTCGGACTCATCATCGAAATTATGATAGTAGGCAGGCTTCTTGGTTTCCTCTACGGTGTTAGCCTGCGTAGCGGTTCGCTTCCTCGGTGGAAAGAGGTGTTCTCCCAGATGACCTTAAGAATCGAGACCGGACATTTGGAGCCTTCAAAATAAGCGAGGTCGTCGGGCGTCCGTCTACCACAAGAGAACAAAGAGTTAGCAGATCATTTAGGAGGAATATCTTAAAAAATAAAACAGCATAAGGCGTAGAGCTCTTCTCGAAACCTATGAGATTGAGTCCGCGACCTTATAGCGGGTATGGCGATTTCATCGTGTCAGTACGGGAGAGCGATAAATAATTCATAAACAAAGCGGCAATATATCCCGTTCTACAGAGCAAAGGTACGGTATGAAATCGCTCCCGTTAAAGATATCGAGACGGGTGATCTTTGAAGCGTCAATCCCCGAAGGAGAATCTGGCTCTTCCCAATCGCCTCACAAAGGAGAACGAAGCGGAGTCGTAGCAGTGTACAATCTGAAGCGTTGATCCCCACGAAAGAGGAATTAAGGCGTGCAATTCATGAATGCAAGTTGTGAATGAGCAATTTAACATAAAATCACCACGAAAAGCGATGGTGATGCGTCATCGCGAGGCAAGGCGGTCGACTCCTCGAACGCGATCTTCGGCGACATCGAAGGCGCAAAAACACGATGAAAGGTCAAATCACGCTGAAAATCGGCAAATATAGCATCAAAAGTCCGTTTGGTGGTCATGGTCTATCAATCATGGCTGGAGCATCAGCGGGCATGTCAACAAGAACGGACAACCGCGTCCAGAGGTGCCTAGGTGGCGAGCAGACTCGATAGCCAGGCTCGGTCGCTGACTCGCCAAGGCCAGTTCAGTCGCTGACCCAGCGCCAACTAGGCTCGGTCAGCGGCCAGAACCGGCGCTGGCGTAACCGCCCGCTGGCACCGCTGACCCACGCGCCCTTGCGTGTACGCCATGCCGCTATTCATGGCGGCGGGTTCTTCTCCTCCCATGCATGCATGCAACAAAAAAAAAGAAGAGAAGAGAAAAGAAAAGAGAAGAAGAGGAGATGTAAAACCCTCATCATACCTCGTTGTTCAGAGAAGATGAGACGACACGAGGCGGGAAGAAAACGAAAGAAAAAGTGCATAGAGAAGGGGGCCGGCCTAGGTCAAGAGGAAGGAGGGTATATGGGTATTTATAACAATCCCATATGGACCCAATTCTCTTTGAATAAGGAGTCCTATTTGGCGATGGATAGGAATTCTAATTGGAGCCCAATTAGATATCTAAAAGGAATCCAAAACAGCCCAGTAATTTATCCATCCTCTTTCCTAAATATTGGGAAAGATTTTGGAGATGTTACCCGGCTCAATTCTCCAAATATTCTCCCATGTGGTCTAATCCTACTCCAACAAGGATTCAGTATAAAGCTGTTTCCCAATTTGTCGAGAAGTTCCTAAGAATATTTTCAAAAATATTCTTAGGGATAACTCGATCGTCGGATTACATCGGCCGGTCTTGTCATTCTACTCAACTAGGATTACGGTATAATGTTCCCAATTTGTCGAGAAGTTCCGCAAGAATATTTTCAAAAATATTCTTAGGGATAACTCGATCGCGCGGATTGCATCGGCCGATCAACGTTGCCAATCCTACTCCAACAAGGATTACGAGTATAAACTGTTTCCCAATTTGTCGAGAAGTTCCGCAAGAATATTTTCACAAAAATATTCTTAGGGTTAACTCGATCGCGCGGATTGCATCGACGCCATCAACGCGCCCAATCCTACTCCAACAAGGATTACGAGTATAAAGCGTTCCCCAATTTGTCGAGAAGTTCCTAAGAATGTTTTCAAAAATATTCTTAGGGATAACTCGATCGCGCGGATTGCATCGGCGATCAAGCGTTGCCCAATCCTACTCCAACAAGGATTACGAGTATAAACTGTTTCCAAATTTTCAACGAGGAGTTCGGAGAATAAACCCATATTCTTAAGGGTAACTCGATAACCCTTAATTTCCTCCCACCATAATATCCAAGAGAATAATCGAGGCGGTGAAAGTCATGTTGACACCGGACAACGTGTCTAGTCGGAGGAACTTCTCCCACTATGAATAATCATATCCCAACAAAGGCCAAAGCGCGCTCATGGGTGAAGGCCGACACGATGGTTGAAAGCCAAATGGTCTCTTGTTTCGACAAGGAATCCTTGGAGGATATCTCCATGAAAAGATTAGTCCTCCGCTATGGTTAAACCAACAACACACGGATGATGGAAGAAATAGCCGATCGAGGGTTATGAAATTCCATGTACAACCTAGCGTGTAGCCAACAAGGAGTTAGCCGACATACGGATAAGTCCAAAAGTCGATGGTTAGTCAAACAACAACCAACCGACACGAGTTACAAACAAAACTCACCCACCCGACTTCAAATCAAGATCTTAACAAGCGGTCGGACAATAAATCACGGCACCGTGATCTTAGAGAAATCCTACAAAGAACTGGATGGTCCGAAGAATCGAAGACTTGAAGCTAACTTTTGGACCCTCTGCCGAAGAAGGCGGGAACCATCATGTCAAAATATTCGGGCTAAGCTTATAAAGAGCGAGTGAAACACTGGAGGGTATCTGTGAAGCGTTAAAAATACTTACAAGATCCAGAAACCAACGTTTGGCGAACCTCGCTTTTGGCGAACCTCGCTTTTGGCGAACCTCGCTTTTGGCGAACCTCGCTTTTGGCGAACCTCGCTTTTGGCGAACCTCGCTTTTGGCGAACCTCGCTTTTGGCGAACCTCGCTTTTGGCGAACCTCGCTTTTGGCGAACCTCGGTTCATTTTGGCGAACCTCGCTTTTGGCGAACCTCGCTTTTGGCGAACCTCGCTTTTGGCGAACCTCGCTTTTGGCGAACCTCGCTTTTGGCGAACCTCGCTTTTGGCGAACCTCGCTTTTGGCGAACCTCGCTTTTGGCGAACCTCGCTTTTGGCGAACCTCGCTTTTGGCGAACCTCGCTTTTGGCGAACCTCGCTTTTGGCGAACCTCGCTTTTGGCGAACCTCGCTTTTGGCGAACCTCGCTTTTGGCGAACCTCGCTTTTGGCGAACCTCGCTTTTGGCGAACCTCGCTTTTGGCGAACCTCGCTTTTGGCGAACCTCGGTTCTTCGGCGAACCTCGCTTTTGGCGAACCTCGGTTCATTTTGGCGAACCTCGCTTTTGGCGAACCTCGCTTTTGGCGAACCTCGCTTTTGGCGAACCTCGCTTTTGGCGAACCTCGCTTTTGGCGAACCTCGCTTTTGGCGAACCTCGCTTTTGGCGAACCTCGCTTTTGGCGAACCTCGCTTTTGGCGAACCTCGCTTTTGGCGAACCTCGCTTTTGGCGAACCTCGCTTTTGGCGAACCTCGCTTTTGGCGAACCTCGCTTTTGGCGAACCTCGCTTTTGGCGAACCTCGCTTTTGGCGAACCTCGCTTTTGGCGAACCTCGCTTTTGGCGAACCTCGCTTTTGGCGAACCTCGCTTTTGGCGAACCTCGCTTTTGGCGAACCTCGCTTTTGGCGAACCTCGCTTTTGGCGAACCTCGCTTTTGGCGAACCTCGCTTTTGGCGAACCTCGCTTTTGGCGAACCTCGCTTTTGGCGAACCTCGCTTTTGGCGAACCTCGCTTTTGGCGAACCTCGCTTTTGGCGAACCTCGCTTTTGGCGAACCTCGCTTTTGGCGAACCTCGCTTTTGGCGAACCTCGCTTTTGGCGAACCTCGCTTTTGGCGAACCTCGCTTTTGGCGAACCTCGCTTTTGGCGAACCTCGCTTTTGGCGAACCTCGCTTTTGGCGAACCTCGCTTTTGGCGAACCTCGCTTTTGGCGAACCTCGCTTTTGGCGAACCTCGCTTTTGGCGAACCTCGCTTTTGGCGAACCTCGCTTTTGGCGAACCTCGCTTTTGGCGAACCTCGCTTTTGGCGAACCTCGGTTCTTCGGCGAACCTCGCTTTTGGCGAACCTCGGTTCTTCGGCGAACCTCGCTTTTGGCGAACCTCGCTTTTGGCGAACCTCGGTTCTTCGGCGAACCTCGCTTTTGGCGAACCTCGGTTCTTCGGCGAACCTCGCTTTTGGCGAACCTCGCTTTTGGCGAACCTCGGTTCATTTTGGCGAACCTCGCTTTTGGCGAACCTCGCTTTTGGCGAACCTCGCTTTTGGCGAACCTCGGTTCATTTTGGCGAACCTCGGTTCTTCGGCGAACCTCGCTTTTGGCGAACCTCGCTTTTGGCGAACCTCGCTTTTGGCGAACCTCGGTTCATTTTGGCGAACCTCGGTTCTTCGGCGAACCTCGCTTTTGGCGAACCTCGCTTTTGGCGAACCTCGCTTTTGGCGAACCTCGGTTCATTTTGGCGAACCTCGGTTCTTCGGCGAACCTCGCTTTTGGCGAACCTCGGTTCATTTTGGCGAACCTCGGTTCTTCGGCGAACCTCGCTTTTGGCGAACCTCGGTTCTTCGGCGAACCTCGCTTTTGGCGAACCTCGCTTTTGGCGAACCTCGGTTCATTTTGGCGAACCTCGCTTTTGGCGAACCTCGCTTTTGGCGAACCTCGCTTTTGGCGAACCTCGGTTCATTTTGGCGAACCTCGGTTCTTCGGCGAACCTCGCTTTTGGCGAACCTCGCTTTTGGCGAACCTCGCTTTTGGCGAACCTCGGTTCATTTTGGCGAACCTCGCTTTTGGCGAACCTCGCTTTTGGCGAACCTCGCTTTTGGCGAACCTCGCTTTTGGCGAACCTCGCTTTTGGCGAACCTCGGTTCATTTTGGCGAACCTCGGTTCATTTTGGCGAACCTCGCTTTTGGCGAACCTCGCTTTTGGCGAACCTCGTGTTCATTTGGGCAAAAGCGGCGGCCGGCCAAAACTTCGGGCCGAAGTCGGGCTTGGCGGACACCATTTGGTGTCCGGCCATAGCCGAACACCATTATCAACCCGGGACACCATTTGGTGTCGGGCTTGGCGGACACCAAAGTGTCGACCTTGACGGGACACCGGAGGTGTCGAGCATTGGTCGGACACCATTTGATTCGGCCAAGGCGGACACCAAATGGTGTCCGGCGATAAACATACCCCTCTTGATTATTTGCCTATAAATAGGTGAAGTCTTCATTTTCAAGGGTTGGATTTTACGATATTTGGGAGAGCTCTCGCGAATCTCGACGTCGGCCTACGATTAGAACGCCGAGACCAAGTTCCGACGACGTCGGATCACGATAGCGAGGTAAGCGAACTTCGGGTCGATACGGTCAGCTAGTGATTTCTCCTAGTAGATCTCACCGCTCGGTGATCCTCTCCTTCGTGAGTGTGATCCCCGGCGATCCTCTCCTTCGTGAGTGTGATCCCCTCGGTAGCCGTTTCCTTAGGTGAAGCGAGCCTTCCGTCTGTAGTTCCAAAACCGGTCTCTACCGGATCGGAATTGCTTGGTGGTCCGGACGATTCAAGTCCCGACACGGGCAAAGAACCCGCATAGCGAGGATCCGATATAGAGAGATCCTCGTGTTTGTTCATATAGGAAAAGTTGTAATTCCGTTTTCATTTATGCCAAAATAAAAGGCATTTTCTTTTGAATTTTGTTGTAGGCCAAAGAGGCATAAGCGAATTCAAGGACAATGAATAACAAAGCGACTTTCCCTGAGCAGACTAAAGGACTTAGCTTCAGTAGACCTAGCTAGAGGTGTGACAAGATGGGCTTAATAGATATCTTTCCATCTATCTTGAGGAGGTGTTGAGAGTTATTTCTTTATGTTAGATAGGAATAGACCCCTTTTGTTTAGTCCCACATCGGATAGAGTAGAAGAATGAGACCACTCCTCTTGTATATATAGACCCCAATACTAATGAATAAAATTGCACATTTCTCTTGATTTGCCCTGTTTCTAACACATCCTAACAAATTGAGCTAAACCAACATGATTGACTTGTTAGGTCGACACATCGAGCCGTGTCCATCCTATCGAGCGGCTCATATCGGGGCTTTTGAATCGAAGCTCCCATATGAGAACCGCATACCCATTGTATTAATTAGAACCTCCAGCTTTTATGTGGACGGTTCTGATAGAACTCATATTCATTAGACATGTATCTGACACAGATATATGCATGTGCGCCTTGTGCGAGGCATGACCCACTGTGATCTGTACAAGCCAAGCGAACTGGACTATTTGGATGTTTTGATAGATAAAATCTGAGTTGTTTTTCATGGATTTGGCAGTGATAGAATTTTAGGAATCCATAATATTGACTAAAGTTAAGAATAAATTTTACAAAAATCCCCAGCACTTTGGGCGTTTTTCACTTAACCCTGTAAAATTTTTATAAAAATGTGAACCGACCATTAGGACATAGGACGAAGAAATTTAAAATTGTCTATGGAGAATGAAAAGGTTTCAACATCATGTTTTGACAAATTTCAACTCTTGTCTATCCAATTGTACAACAATAACAACAAAGTCTTCAACACAATATTTTTGGTTGTTGTCTATTCAAATACTCACTAAAAATTCATGAACTACTTTTGAATATTCACTAAAATTACGTGTGTTTCTTTGTTCAAACACATAAACAACTTTGAAAAATCTGACTTCATCTTGTTAAATATAGTAGTATATATTCTCTTGATATCATATCTTTTATATTATGTAGCATATAATCTGTATAATGAAGGATATCATTTCATTTTCTCCTTTATTATCTGTCTTTAGTGGGACTTTCCATATTTAGTCTCCAGCTAGTATAAGTATATGTAACCATCATCATCAATACTATCAAGCATTTTTTCATAATTTATCATGGTTTCCCACCCGCACTCACCTGCGTTGCACATGCCTGAATAGAGTATCCAAAAGACCTGATCTTGAAAGAAGAAGATTTTAGTTGGAAATGTTGTTGGCAGTTTATGTTTATGTCAGATGGCTTGGGCGTATACTTACTGAAGAAATGTTAAGACCTAGTACTGGGTTGTGGTTTTTGTTTTGAGTCAGAATCCATTGACATGAAACAAAACCACTAGCTGCTTCGTGGTTAAGTGTGACTAATTAATGGCATACCTGCAGAAGGATTTGGATCCTCTCTGTTACAAAAATATAGTGAAGAGGCCCTGCTTTTAATAACAATTGTTAATCATCTAGTGCGTGGTTAAGATTCTTTCTAAATCTAACACTCACCATACCCTCATGAACTGTACTCATTCTAATTTGCACTTAAAGGAAAAATATTAACCATCAAATAAATAATCAATGATTAGGATAGAGTAGTGGTTCCTCCATTACTCCTGTTATAGTGGAGAGAAATCCGAATCGGCTGCAAAAGTACCTAACTACGTGAAAAATATTTTAAATTCAGAGTGTGTGACAACATGGATGTAATAAGGTAATTAAGAGAAAGTAATTTGTATCATTTCATATTTGTAAACTTTGGATGATAGAAAACAGAAATTCAGAAAGTAGTCAAGATGACCTGTGAAGTGACATCCACTTTGTTTTATATCCTGTTTGATTGTGATGAAAATTGGACAGTAAAAGTAAAATTTTAAAAATGAAACGGTAGAAATATATAACAAAAATATTTTTGTACTTCTTGTTTAGTCAAGTTAAATTTTCTCAAATTTTGAAAAGATAAAAAGAATTAAAATGGTGACATGAGGACGATCTTCACTTTTCTATTACTTTCACTTATCAAACAGGAAAAAGATTGATCTATTTTCATCATCACAATTTTCATTTACTTTCCAAACAAGCGGCGGATTCACCGCCGTTTCATGTCGCATAAGTCATTGGCTGTCGTTTAATGGACGCCCTGGCATGGGATTGGGATCTCTACTAATGTAGTATTTCCTAATATATCTTGTCTACTTTGATTTTGTGGACAAGTCTGAAGTGAAGGTGGAGCCACAAAGTGAAGGTGGAGATCGTTAGATATTAGGAAATCTATCGTTAGTAGGATCATCCAAATGTTCGTTGGCTTTTCCATGTGCCTTCACCAATGAACACATCGCCCACGATTTGTACTCTCGCGAATCCATGTTCACCCACAGAATATGAGTGACTTTGCAAAGCCTTCAGAAAAGAATAGGATTTTCTCGAAATTAGTCCCTTAAAAATACTTCCTCAAATTGCTGGAATTGCTATTAGGCCCTCAGTTCTTATTTCTAATTACTTGCCAACTCTTGATTGGAAGGATTAATTTGAAAACAATTTAATTTGAGGGACCTAATATGAAGTTCATTGATCTAAGTGACTAATTTTATGACAACTTATAAAAATTGGGGACCAAATAGAAATTTAAATGTTTGAGATATTAATTTCAAATTATTAAGCATTTAGGGGACTAATATCAAAACCCTAAAGAGTATGATCTATGCATTTGATAGTTTTTATATTCTAGTTCACTATACAGCACCATAATGTCTAACAGTAAATATTCCATGAGAGCACCTATAGAATGGGGTGATTTATACCATCACGGGTAATTAGAAGGTTAGTTTAGTCATTGTAGTTATTCTATGTATTGAGGTGGTTCTGATAAGACTCCTGCTAATGTTTAGGGCATTTTTGGTTCAAAAAAATTGGGTTGAAAACATGTGGAAAATAACGACACACCGTTTTCCCTCGTCAGTTAGTAGAAAGAATTTCTATTCGATGTTTGCTACTCCAGAAAATTTTTGAGAAACCTTTTCAAAAATGTTAGAAAACGTCATAAAAAACGGAATACCCAATTCCGAGTTTTTAAGGTGGAATTGGATGGAAAACGCTTAAAGAAAATATTAAAATAAGGGGAGTTGGTTTTAGGGTTTCCTATTCCTTAGTTTTACACCATTTCAATGATGTTTTTCAAAACCAAACTAAGGAATAGAAATATATGCCTTTTCTTAAAATATTCATTTCTTTTTCAAGTTTAATCCAAAGTATGGATTTTGGAGACCCCTTCCTTTTTTTATGCTGAAACAAAGCCGAAAAAACAAAAAATCCCAAGAAATGCATGAAAACTCAAAAATAATTTTTTCATTGAAATTCTATTCCTATATTACTTGAAATGAACCAAACAGACTCTTAATGACAAGAAAGAAAAGTCAAACTCGAAGTGAAGAGAAAGTTTTTCTCATAATCTTTTAATTTACAAGTCTTAACTAAATAATAGAAAAATCAATATACAGAAAATTACCGTGGTAGTTAATTTAACATCTACTTTTTATATACATTGTTTGGCTAATATGGAAATTGAAGAATGCAAAATGAAAAGTGAAAAGAGATGGTAAGAGATAATAAAATATCAAGTTCTCTGTCCTCTCAATTTTTGTCATGCACTTTCTCTAAAAATTTTGAGGAAGTAACAAGTATTAAAGTTGTGTAATACCCTCCATTTTCATTTGCTTTCAAGTTTCAAATTATTTGTCAAGCGCAAAAAAAAATAAATTAAAATAAAATAAAATAAAATAAATTAAAATAAAATAAAATAAAATAATCATTTTTCATTTTTTTCAAAATTTATTTTTTCGGTTGCCAAACCGGCCGCTAGTGAAAAATAAATATAATTAAGGCTACTGAATAAGTAGGGCCTATCTATATATGAGAAGATCCATAATTTAATATTTATAATGGGAGTCCCCTAAATCTTTGATATTTTGAAATTAGTCCCATATCTTTTGAAATTAGTCCCCAAATTTTCATATCTCAAAATCATTCTCCAAAATCTTTTAAATATTTTGAAATTAGTCCTTAATATCTGGTTGAAAGGTTTGAGAGTAATTTCAAATACTTTAAATTTGGGGACTAATATCAAAACATCAAGATTTGGAGAACTATACAAAATATGAACGATTACGGGGGCTAAAATCGGAGGAAAAAAAATACCCATTTCGAATTTATTTAGGAATCTCTACTTCTTGGAGAGAAAGACTATTAAACAACCCACAAAACCACAAGCATCCAGTAATTGTCGCCAACTTTGAGCCCCCGGTTTCTATTCTTCCCTTTACATATATATACCTTTCCTCTTCCACTAGTATTTTAGCCCGTGCTAAGCACGGTCTTGCCTCAATTTATCTATATTTCATCACTTTTTAATCTCCCTCATCCGAATATAATATTTAATATCTAAGCACTTGCCCCCCTCGAAACACGTGAACCCCACTCTTACACCTCCCTAAGGAGGTTATATAACATATATTAAACTTGGAAATAAAGATATTAAACAACTGATATAAAATATATAATTAAAATTAATATCATTTAAACTATATTTTCATAATAAACTAAGAAAATGCAGATAGTTAAATTTTCTTAAATGAAAGTTGAACGAAATTAAAACATAAAATAGTTTAATATTCAAAGACATTATTCGCAAATGAAGCGTAATAAAAAAGTTCTCAATCAATGAAATTGTCATAAGATTTAATAACCAAAATATAAAGAAGAGCTATAATAAGTCGAAATTATTTTTTCTCCGTCTTCATCCTCTTCTTGAATGTTGAAAGTGCTGGTTCTTTGTCCATTTCGCAAAATAAAAAGCATGTATATATAGTAAATTTAACAATTAAAAATTAAAAATTATATATTAAATTTAATTAATGTATAAATTAACCAACCTTATTGCATCCTTATTTTTCCACTTGGTTGTAGGCGGTGTTTTGAATCTGAAGAGTCTAATGTAGCAATTGGTGAAACATCTAAATTTTTTTTTTTGCCTTTGCTATTAACGGTGGATATCGTGTGGATAAGTCGAGTGAATTCAACATTCATTATCAATGTTACCATCCTCATTCAATTCAATTAGCTTCTCATCCTGTAATAATAATACATTTTTCTTAGAACAACATGTTAATAATTTAATTTTGATATGATGAAAGTAATAATATATTTAGCAAACACCTTCTTCTTTGATTTTTTATCAAAAATATTTCCAGGTGTCGATAGGTCTGGCGTATATTGAATTGACTGACTATCATCGATACCAACCAGGGTCATATCGAGTGAGTTATCATCCTTTAATAAAAAAATTTAGTATTACAAAAAAAATACACATTGCAAACTATTGATGAATATAATTTTATTAAAACAGTTTGCGAAAATTTTACCTTTCCGTCAGTTAGTAGTAACAACACATTGAGCTTTTCATCATCCACATCATCATAACGATTTTAATAACCGTGTAATCTTCAATGCATTTACTTGTGTTAAATTTTGTAACCTTCACATGAAAGCATATTTCTACCTATTAATCTCTTAATTGCAAGCGGAAACTCCTAACATGCGCATCTGTATAAGCGAAAATATATTAATTTTGGATTTCTTCTATTAAAATAAAAGTGTATTAAAATTATGATATAACTTCCATGCAAATTACCGGACCCAATGAAGATGCTAACTCGAAGGACCAATTTTCATCAAACAAAAACGCCATGATGGAATAGTACGAAAGTAGTTATGCGGTTCCATCCGTCACTTATGCGGTAAGTTTGTACCTAAAATTAAATACATATTTTCGTTATATATTAGTTATTCAATTTAATTTTAATAAACTATAAATAATAAATAATTTATATTTATAAAAGTTCTAATATCATGTTTACCTTTCTTCTACATATTTGATTTCTTTCTTATGACGATTGCAATAAAGAACCCCATTAATCTCTTTCAACTTGTTATTACAATCAAGATGAGAAAAATATCGCTAACCTGATAGCTCCTCAATTCCCATAATTTGAGCATTGCAAAAAAATATTTTTCCGAAAGTAGTATAAATAAACAATATTTTCATCATCGGTTTAATATTTAAAACCAACAAAATAATAAAACACATGCTAAATGGAAAAAATATTTATGATTCAAATATGTTGTGTAATAAAAGGATATTTTATCATTCCCTTTTATGTTTCTTACATTGATATATTGTTAAAAACTATTATTGAATATATATAAAATTTTAAAAAATAATTCAATACAAAAATAAAGTAAAATTCACTTACATCGCCTTCATTCAATTCCTTTACTTGAAAATATCATCGGTTGTACCATCGTCGATTTCAATTTTGACTTGTGTGCTCAGCGATCATGTTCCAGTCTCAATAATTTGGTATTGGGTTGGTGTCGATGTACGAGGAAAGAGATTAGTAAAATAATTACTTATAATTATTATAATTGGGAAAATAATTTATGAAAAGGTAATTATATTTTGTCACAAAAGTTTCAAAATACCCTTGTGTTTGAACAACATCCTTGTTATCACTCAAATTTATATAAAATTTTATAGCATATGTGGACGAAAGGCTTGTCATCCCTTCACAAATAAAAGAAAATATGCGAAATATAATATAATGTTCTGAATTTATTTAAAATCATGCTAATTTATAAGTAGTGTATACACACACACACACACACACACAATTCATACCTTTAAATCTAGAGTACAATAAACCGTCACAATAATAACCAATGAGCTTTGATTCTCCCTTTTAAATTTTCCTCCGAGCACATGCTAAATCTTCCCACAAAGTGATAGCTATGGTATTGAACCTGATAAAATATAAAAATATATTAATATTTTTCTTACAAAATATATTTATTTATAATTCATATAAACAATAATAAATTCATAACTTACTCATTATCATGCATTGTAAAGCTCCTAAAGAAATTTTTTCATTTCTATCCATGCTATCAAGCATAAATTTCATCAACTATTCCAATCACATCTATATAAGAAAATAAATAAAATTTAATATAATTTGGCATAGATGAGAAATATTGAGGAACAAAACTTTAATACGCATCTATAAGAAATTCTTTTGAATCAATTCTTGATTCAATCTCTCCGTAAGGAAGAAATTCAATTTGTGTTTTCTATATCATCATCATCCTCCTTGAGAACCTTGAGGTTTGGGCGATAACACAAATGAATAGATCTTGGAGTGCTTACCACTGTACATCTTACTTGCAGAACATCTTTACGTTTGAGAAAATTTGAATTTTTCCTCTTGTATTAATTTTCTCAATTGTATTGCATCATTCTTACGGCAAAACCATGTACATGAGTGTTACATTTAGAATTGGATAGAACATGTCATAATTAAACTAAATTTTATTATTTATAGTCACAAACAATAATTATATATAAAAATTTAAGTGAACCTCATTATCAAGGAGAATAAAATTAATTGGATGATATTCGGTGCCGTTTGTTCCTTCCCATACGAGTTATTCTTCCTTTCAAGATGACATCGCTTTCAACCACCCTAATATCAATTAATGGCTTGTATCTGGAATTTTATTATTTTGTCCATACATCCTGATAAAATATGCACAAAATAATTAAATATGAATTCAATTATCAGTATATATTTAATTTGCAAAATTGGAAACTAATTTATTTAGGAAAACTTTTAATTGCCTAATTAATTTATAAGACTGAAACAAATTTTAATTGTATATATATATATATATATATATATATATATATATATATAATTCAATCCATTTACAAATGTGTATTAGTTGTTTATATATTTTGTGAAACCCAATTAAACTTCATGTAATAAAAATTTTAATTGGTCTACTAATTTAAAAATTTTAATGTAATTTCTATAATAAATTGAATTACTATTTTCCATAATATTAATAGCCATAATATTTTAAAAATTGAATTACTATTTGTAAAAATTTAATTATTGTAATAATATAAAAACTAAAAATAGAAGTTTAAAAGTTTATGCTTGCTAAAATATTTTATATAAACCCTACAAAACTATTCAATTAAAAATTTAGTAGCTATAATATTGTAAAAATCTAATTTCTCACATATTAATTGCTATAATATTTTACAAAACCTGCAATTCAACAATTGATAAATGATAAATTATAATTGCTACTAAAGAACTTAGTAAATTATAACTAATATATTTAACTGATGTAATATTCTAAAATTGAATATTTACTTTAAATTAAACTTCATATAATTAAAAATTTTAATTGGTCTACTAATTTAAAAATTTTAACGTAATTGCTATAATAAATTGTAAAAATTTAAAATATATTTATTAAAATAATATTTATAGCCATAATATTTTTAAATAAAAATTTAATTACTATAATAATATAAAAACTAAAAATAGAAGTTTAAAAGTTTATGCTTGCTAAAATATTTTATATAAACCCTACAAAACTATTCAATTAAAATAATTTAATAGCAATAATATTATAAAAATCTAATTTCTAACATATTAATTGCTATAATATTTTACAAAACTATAAAAATATATTTTAAAAATATTTAACTGATATAATATTCTAAAATTGAATATTTCATATTAAAAATATATATTAAATTTTTAATATTATAAATAACCTGCAATATATAAATAATTGATAAATGATAAATTATAATTGCTACTAAAGAACTTAGTAAATTATAAATAATATATTTAACTGATGTAATATTCTAAAATTGAATATTTATTTTAAAATATATATATATTAAATTTTTAATATTTTAAATAACCCACATTATATCAACAATTAAAAGATATTTTAATATAAATTGCTAATAAAGAACATAATAAATTATATATAATATATGATAATAAGCATTTTAATCCATAAAAATAACTAATTCTATAAAAATTTCATATCAATAATTGATTTAACGTTTGTTGTAGATTAGAATTTGATAAATGATGATAAAGAAATTTAAAATTACTAATACCATATAAACTTGACTTAGATTTAACCTTTAACTATATACATAATATTACTGCATACCTACTAATCATATATATAAATTATACAAAAATATAAAAGTATTAACAAATTTTTTAAAATCAATAAATAATTGATGATATAATTTTGGTTTCACAATTAAATATTAAATAAGTAAATAAATTAATAATCATATAAAAATACTAAACATTCCTAAACTACACAAATTCTTGGTTATTTAATGATTTAAATAAAATTGAACATGAAATAATCAATTTATTAAATAATTAACTGAAAAATTTATTTTGAATTTATTAAAATGCATATCCATTTTTATTATGATCTAATTTAATGGTCTAACTATTTCTTTAACATTGCGTTCATTGGAAAACAATAATTTTGATACATAATATTTGGTTAAATAATAAAAATTATAAACAAATTAAGTGATTTCATTAATTTTATTAACAATAATAAATATAATATAAATTAGGAACTAATTATATTCTACAGCAATAAATAATTTTCATCATATAATAAGAAATTAAATATGTACCTTTGGCTCATTGTAGAAATCGAAAATAGGGATGCTCCGTTGTCTATCTCCTTGAATAATATTTAATGAGGAGAGTTGTATTAAAATACACACAGACACACAGGCAGAGAGACACACACACACACACACACACACACACACACACATAACGTGTATTTAATATTTTGAAAATTAAATTTCAGAATAAATTCTACAATATCTTTTGATTTAATATATAACAAATTAACATAATCTTAACTAATATTCTTCAGTTAAAATAAGATTTTATACCATATATAAAAACTAAAATATATCATGATCTTAATTGATATCTAAACTACCTTATCTATTAAATTTTAACTAATAAATAATGATAAAACCGGATTATTAAAGATTTTTCCAAAATTAATTCCTATAATAATTATATTCTCTGGTCAATGTAAGATTTTATGCCATATATATATATAAAAACTAAAATATATTATAAACTTAAATAATATCTAAATAATCTTAACTATCTTAACTAATAAATCTTAACTAATAAATGATGATAAAACCGATTAATAAAGATTTTCTTTCG
Source organism: Asparagus setaceus (assembly GCA_012295165.1). Lineage (NCBI taxonomy): Eukaryota > Viridiplantae > Streptophyta > Magnoliopsida > Asparagales > Asparagaceae > Asparagus > Asparagus setaceus. The sequence goes on along the minus strand of CM022704.1, from coordinate 19,590,538 downwards.
AAAATAATTAATATAAAAACTGGATTGTTAAAGATTTTTGTGAAATTAATTCAAATAATAACTATTTTCTTTGGTCAAAAAAGATTTTATGCCATATATAAAAACTAAAATATATTATAATCTTAACTAATATCTAAACTATCTTAACTAATAAATCTTAACTAATAAATGATGATAATACCGAATTAAGAAAGATTTTTGAAAATAATTAATGTAATAATTATATAATTATATAATTATATATATATAAATTTAAAGTAAACATATAATCTTAAATATTATCTACACTATCTTTACTTATAAATGAAAATAAAAAGGCAAATTATACCAAATGTAATATAAATTTATGAAATTAATTCATATATTTTAAAAAGTAATAATATAGTTAAAAGTAAACAGTTGATTAACATCCAAATTAATTAGCGTGCAGTACTATGAAATCGAGATATAATACTTTTTGGTCAAAAAATTTATTCCAAATATAAAAACTAACATCTATTATTATCTAAATTAATACATTCAAATTTTTAATCTGAATTTCACTGTGTAATTAATTAACTTTTTATTAACCGAATTTATTAACAGAGGTAATTAATTAACTTTTTATTAACCAAATTTATTTGCTAATTATACATTCAAATTTTTATTATACGAATTTATATACTAATTATACATTCAAATTTTATTAACCGAATTATTATTAACTGAAATTATACTGTGATTATTTTATTTTTTGAAATCGTATATTACAATATTTTTTTTGGATTATTAAATCTAAGATATGTAATAACTGTATATAATCACAATTTTTATCATCTATTATTGTAAATATTAATAAATACAACATCAATTAATACACTAAATTGTGTGAATATTTATAAATCCAAAATATAATAATTTAAACTAAATATTAATAAATCATAAAATATAACATCATTTAATACACGAAATTGTTAATATTATTAAATATAATAATAAATAATCTGAAAATCTTTACAAATAAAAACTATGACAACCATTTACTGTAAAAATGCAACAACAATTAAGAATTGTCTGCTATATAAAAACTTTGAAATGTTACATTAATTGGAATTTTTTCAATTCAAATGAAATATATTACTTTCATTAAATTTCTTACTTTTCTGAAAATCCAATTATACAGTAAATAATCTGAAAATCTGAAAATAATCTGAAAATCTTTACAAATCAAAAATTATGACAACCATTTACAGCAAAAAATGCAACAACAATTAAGAATTGTCTGCAATATAAAAACTTTGTAAATATTACATTAATTGGAATATATTTCAATTCAAACGAAATATATCACTTTCATTAAATTTCTTACTTTTTCTGTAATAAATTTGATAACAATTATATAGTTAAAAATATAAATATTCAAAAATAATACCATTGAACTATTAATATATTAATATAAATTTTATAAAAGTATATACCGATTATATAGTATATTTATTTTAATAATATACTATAATTGCAATTATTAAAGATATAAAAATAATTAATATAAAAATATAACAACAATTAAACTAACAACAATTAATTTAAAAAATATTTAAAAATATTAATCTGAAAATATTAACAAATTATAACAACGAAATTGCTTAACGACAATTAATAATATAATCTTAATATTTAAATATTAAGAAATATGACAACAATTTATTTATTTAATATTTAAAAAATTAAATTAAATTATTAATATAAAAATATAACAACAATTAATTTAACAACAATTAATTTAAAAATAATAAGAAATATTAAAAATTATAAACCAAAAATATCTTCAAATTATATCAAGAATTAATAATATTAATATTAAAATATTTAAAATTACAAAAATTAATTGTAAATAATTGTAAATATTAAGAAATATATCAACAATTTATTTATTTAACATTTAAAAGAATTACAAAAATTAATAGAAATTATTAGAAAGGATAACAACAAATATCAAAAAATGTTAATTCGAAAATATTTATAAATTTTTAAATTAAGTGAAAAATATTCAAATGAAAATATTTACTAATTAGAAAATATAACAACAATTAATACAAAAAGTATACAGCAACAATTACAAATTTTCTTAATTTAAATTGAAAATGTGCTAACAATTAACAATTCATAACAAAATTAACAAAATGTACTTTAAATAAATATAACAATTTTAAATAAATATTTACTTAATTACAAAAATATATGTTTACAACAAATAGTTTAAAAATATTTAAACAATTAACAACAATTAACAAAAATGATTAGAAAATATAACAACAAATATTTAAAAATATTAATCTGAATAATATTAACAAATTATGACAATTAATTATAAATATTAAAAATATAACAACAATTAATTTATAAAAATTATTCATAAAATATTTTAAATTCAAAAATATAATAACAATTAATACAAAATTAATACAAAAATATATATATATGGAAAGAATTACTAATTTTCCTGAAATGAATGCCAAAAATATGATAACAATTAACAATAATTTATAAAAGTACCATAACAATTAACAATAATTTATTTAAAATGTGATGACAAATTATAAAATTAATTCTAAATATTAAGAAATATAGTCACAATTTATTTATTTAATATTTAATTAATTAACTGAAATTATTAATATAAAAATATAACAATAATTAATAATTTTTCTTGAAATATATGCCAAAAATGTGATAACAATTAACAATTCGTACAAAAATAACAAAACTTACTTTAAATAAATATAAAAATTTTAAATAGACATTTGGCTATTTACAAAAATTTTATTTAACAATAATAAAAATATATAAATGCCCAAAAATATAAAATCTGAATAATATAAATTGTTAAAAAATAAATAACAATTATATAGTACAATCCAAATTTAAGAAAATTAACAGAAATTATAAATATTTAAACCTTAATATATTAGAAAATATAACGACAATTAAAACACTTAATTATAAATATTAAAAAATAGGAATATTAAATTTAAAATTATCAATCTGAAAAATATTTACAAATCAGAAAATATAATAAAATTAACCAAAAATATATTACAAAATTAACAATATTCTTAATTTTTATTGCTAAAATATGTCATAACAATTAACAATTCATTTCAAAAATAACAAAAGTTACTTTCTATAAATATAACAATTTTAAATATATTTTCGGTTAATTAGAAAATTCATTTTGTCATAACTAAATTTAAATACATAAATATATAAATATTAAAAATATAATAATATAAATTAATTAAAAACTGAATAATATTTACACAATTAATTTTCTAAAAATTAAAATAAAATAAAAATATTTAAAAATTTGCAGCAATATTTTTATTTATATAGATCGAAATCATCATTGAATTGTTGTAAACATGTTTTTCAAAACCATTAAAAACCGAAAATTATTATTTAAAGTTAATATTTAAATATCCAAAATTACATATGACAAACCAAATGTTTATTCATTTTGTCATAATTAAATTTAAATACATAAATATATAAATATTAAAAATATAAAAACATAATATAAATAATTAAAAACTAAATAATATTTACGAAATTAATTTTTAAAATTAAACTAAAAAGAAATATTTAAAAATTGCAATAATATTTTTATTTAAATAGATCAAAATCATCATAATTGAATTGTTGTAAACATATTTTTTGAAAAACCATTCAAAAACCGAAAATTATTATTTAAAGTTAATATTTAAATATCCAAAATTACAAATGAAAAATCGAATGTTTTGAACAAAACCAATTTTTTAAAATTAAGTATAAAAAGAATGAATTGATAGGAATTGAGCATTGCATTTTGCACTAAACGAAAAATAAATAAAATATCTAGAATAATTTTGAAAGTATAAAAACAATTATTCTAAAAATTATAAATAGCTAAAAATTAAATAAAAAGTAATTACCTCATTTGTTCTATCTCATTGCGAGTTCCTCTTGAAAGTAGATCGCATACCTATAACATCAAAACATTAATCAAAATCGTAAGTATAACAACAAATAATATAAAAACTTTTCAAACACATAAAATATTACAAATGAAAAATTAGCATTATGTAATTCTAAATACATATAATTTCGTTTTTCTATCTCAAAAACAGAAAATGGACCTAATTTTGAAAAATCGGCTATTGTATGCACAAACTATATTTGGTAGTAATAAATTGAAATAATTACATAGATTTCGTAATCAAATTCGTTTTTGTCTATTTAGTAACTTAAGATTTGGTTCAGATATGATTTATCCAAGATTTGGTATAAAATTAATTACCGAGATTTCTAAAACATAATTGCTTTTTTATTTAGTATGTAAATAATTCGGTTTTTTATTTAGTATGTAAATATTTGAAATAGATATTTATCCAAATTTACACATTTTTGGTTTTGGTTATGATATAAATATTTGGTTTAGATTTGTTTTGATTTTTTTTTGAAAATTTGAATGGTTAAAGATAAATTTCGATTTCGAATTTAATTTAAAATTATACGGTTTAGTATGTAAATATTTGATTGAGATGATAATCCAAGATATCTTACGTTATTTCCATTTTGTTTATGATGTAAATATTTGGTTTAGATTTGTTTAGATTTTTTGAAATTTTGAACGGCTAAAAATAATTTTCTAATTTTAGACGATTATTTTGGTTTATTTGGATATTTATCCAAATTTTAGAAGATCATCCGAGATTTTAGAAGATCATTTCGGTTTTAATTGTTATGTGGTTTAGATTTCTTTTGACTTTTTAAATTTTGGATGGTTAAAAAGATTTTCGAAATTAAATTTCAAATTGGATGACTAAGATTAACGCCCACGTGTCAAAAATTATGTGAAGTAAGAATCCTATGTGGCAAGCTCGGTAAAAGATTGAGGTCATTTGGTTTTGCTTTAGTGTATACCCTAGTAAAGATTCTCTTCAACAAAAATCAAGCCAATAAAAGGAAAAAAAGTTCCCATCAAATCAATTTCTTCAAAGTTCAACCAAACATGGGATCGCAAGAAAAATTGCGTGGCGTAGCTGCGGTGTGGCAGGTTGAAGCGCTCAAAGACCAAGTAGGACTCGCAGATGGAACTACGCTGAGAGCTATGAAGCAGCAAGCAAAGGAGACTAAGTCCAAGTTGTTGGGTTCGAGTGGGTCGGTCGGATCGAGCGAGTTAAATGTCGTGTTAAATTCGGTGGTTAAAGGGTCCGGTTTGGATGAGAAGTTGAAGAGGAGGCGGGATGAGAAGGATGAGAGAGTTTATCATCTTGTATGTTGGGGTCCTAGTTGATTGGGGTGAGTTTTGTTAGAGGAAGGTGATAATCGATTCTGTTGAAATCAGATAATTCTTTTGTTTGCTCAAGGTACTGATTTATGATGGGTTTCCTTGATGAACTTGGATCCCCTAAACGGAAAAAAAAAAGAATAGTGGAGAGAGCACTTCTTTTAATCATAACCGTTAATTAATTATCTAATGAGTGACTGAAATATATTTTAAATTTAATAATCACCGTAACCCCGGGTATTGCACTCATTTTTAACTTGCACTCAAAAAAAAATCATAATCACCCACTAGATAATTAATGATTGTGATTAAATAGTGGTCCATTCACTACTTTTTTTTAGTAGTAGAGAGTATCCGAATCTTGCTTGATAAGTTGCAGAGATCTAATTTCTTGACATACAATTGATTTGGAAACAATAAAGTGCCTCGGTGGGCATTAAAGCTAAATTTTTTAGTAGACATCACTCTTTCTTAATTTATCCGATGTCATACATGAAGTTCTCAAAATAGTACTGCCCAACATCCATGGAAATTATGAGCCATTCGTTGACTCGATCTAAATATGCAATGTGGAAAAGGCGACATAGTTGTCACATTTATATAGTTTTGTGGGCTGACTAGAACTTAGTCACTTTTAGCCAGACCTTAGCTACTTTTGCAGGCGACCTCGGACACCATCCATCATCCATATGATAAAATTGACTTTGACCCAACTTTGGTCTAAACTAGTGACCATACATAGTGAATATGACTATCAATATCCACTAGATCTTCCACATCTTGTGGTCTAACTAGATCTTAGTCCACTTGACTATACCTTAAGGGCCTGTTTGGTTCGCAAACCATCCCCCGTGAAACTCATTTTTTCACTCTAACAGTGGCAGGCTGGGAAATTTTTTTTTCCTCGATTACATTTTTGCAGTTTGGTTCAGTTAGGGTGATAGGAAAATTTTGTGCAGAAAACCCATGCCACGTTGGATTTTTTCCCCAACCCATTTCCTGGCTAATGGGCCTGAAATGGGGTGGAAATTGAATATTCCCCCATATTATATTCATCTACTCGGTCAAATCATCCCATCGGATGAGTTTTTTGGGGAAAACTCATAAAGTTATGCTCACCTCCTTAGAAGCTCTTCACCCCTAAAATCCCCTTTCCTCTCCATCTCCGCCTCCCTCTTCACCTCCGCCTCCTATTTCCTCTTTCCCTCTTCACTCTCCGCCTCCCTCGCCTCGATCTTTGATTGAAACCCTAGATCTGAATCGAAGAAAAAACCAGCAAGATCTTTGAAACAATTTAGTTGATGGCTATGCAAAATGATAGATCTTGGTTGATCTATGGAGGTACAGTTCTAAAAATACAATCTTTTTTATTTATTTGATTTTTAGTGTTTTCTTTTGTTGATTTTCTTCTTCCTTTACTTTATTAGGGTTAAATTTTGTGTAACTTTTGGTGATTTATCCGCTGATTCCCATTATGATTTGCTAAAATTGCTTCAGACCCACAGTAGTTGGTCAATCTCTGTAGATCTTGCTGATTCTCTGTAGTGATTATCTATTTTTCACATTTCTAAGGCAATTAATCTGTTTATTCAATGTTTATTCTGTGGTGATTCTCTATTTTCCATACTGGTAAGGTAATTAATCTGTTTATTTAGTGTTTATTCTGCGGTGATTCTCTGTAGATCTTGGTGATTCCCATTACGATTGTTTTTCACCTTGTTTATTGGTGATTTTTTGGACTACAAGTTATATTCTGGATGATTTTTGGTGATTAATCTATTGCTATTTGATAGCCTGACTTGCTATTTGATAGCCTGACTTGCTATTTGATAGACTGCATGTTTAAAAAATTGTTTGAGACTGTCTTGGAGTAAGTTTGATTATTGGTAAAGCATATAGTTTTGATACGACTGTGAAATGACTAATTAATTATTACTTTGTTGTTGACGATTAATACTGTAAAATGACTAAGTATGGTTTTACCTAGTGTATTTGTAGATAAATAACTAGCTAAATAACTAGGAAGTGTTTCTACCTAGATAATATTTAAATTGTGGCATTTGCATGTTTATTTAGTGTAGTTTAACATGATTGGGCAATGATATGTGTCAAAATAACTAAAGTTAGCAACCTGCAATGCTATGCCATTGCACTGGATGGCTATCAATGATGATTTTGACCAATAACTGAGCCCTCATCCATTCCCTACATATCTCAAATGTTCGAAGGAAATTGGATTTTCCACTTTCATGGTTGTTCATAATATCAATTTCAATCTTGATTTGGTGAATGAGCTTTATGGGATTGCTATATTTTATGGAATCCAATACATATTTCATTTGTTTCAAATCCAATAAATTTTTATATTCCAATATCATTTTAAAGTACATACAAGAATATTCATTACAAATTGTATCAAGCATAGTATTACTAAGAAAAATACACATATTTTCAATTTTGATATTTCATGATTTGCGACCTTCAAATTAGTATTCAACTCTTTAACTTTCTTCACATTCTTATCTTCATTGGAACTTTCAGCCTCATTTGAAAATTTTGAGATCTTTTTATCAACATCTTATTTGCCAGACAAAGAATTTACATTGCCTATTTGGATATGAGGCACAACCCCAAAATGCCATACCTTTGTTTTTCTGTTTGCATATCTTGATTGGGTAAGGCTGGCGGCAATAACATCATACTTCACCTGCTTCCGATGCTTTACTCGTAACCATTATGATGGATAGTTGTCGATATTTTAGATTGGATAATATGATTTTTGGTTTGTTGGGGTGCTTGATTCACACTTTATATTTCTTT
>CM022704.1:19566211-19582310 GCA_012295165.1 Asparagus setaceus | reverse complement strand
GGAGGAATCAAACCGAGCCAACCTCAAAAGAAATTCATCTATCGACTTCGGTCGAGATTTCACAACGGTCGACAAAAATGCAAGCATCGTAATACCTTCAGCAATCCTACAAAGCACTGGAAAGACTGAAGGGAATGGAGAGATCAAACGCCAGGGTCATTCACAAGTCCTATCACGCCAATTAAAGAGTGAAGGGCTCATCATGTCCAAAGCATCCCAGACTCATCAAGAATCGAGACCGGAGACGCTTTGGAGGGGTATCTCAGAGGCGTTAAAATTGCTTATCAAGCGAACAAGACTCAGAACGGTGGGTTGATAACCGTCCATCCATCCGACGGCGCGACCTAACGCCGCCACGCGGATTACGCCGCAAAACGCCGCAGCGCAGTCGACGAACCCATGAAGTGAGTCGGCGAGGCGCACGCCGAACGACGCTCGTCGTGGAGAAAACCCGGACGAAGCTCAACGAGGCGAAGCTAAATTCAAACGCTGACGAGACGGAATCAACCGCATTTAGTCCGTCGATCAAACGAACCGCTTGAGCTCAAAGTTAATCGACACGGACGAACACCAATCCACAAATTTTGCAAGTTTCATCTCCTCCATTGCAACATGAAATCAAAAGAATGCCCTCAAAGTTTTAAAGTTTGGTGCGATTGCAATCTCCAAACACCCATGAAAGTTTACAAGTATGGTAAAAATAAGGGGCAGTATTATTGGGGGTGTGCTAAATATCCAAATAAAGAATGTAATTTTTTTGAATGGGCGCATGAAGAAGAAGAAATAAGCAACCAAGGAAACCAATTTGCCAAAGAAAAAAGGTTTGGGGATATATATTTTTTGAAATCAAAGAGGCTGAAGCAAGAATTGAAGCTTGTTGAAATACAACTCTTAGCTTGGAAAATTTCGGCAATTTTAGCAGTGGTATTTTGTATTATTTTCATCATTGTAAACCGCATGTCATGTACTTGTACTTGCAAAAGCTGTTGATATTGTAATGGAAAAAATTTATTGGAATTGAGTAAACTATCATTAAAACTCTAGTTGATATTGCATGGCTCAGAATTAAGACATTTTTGTCGAAGTCGATTCAATGTAGGTTGCATTCTCATCACAGATTGCCTTACCTAGACATTGTCGATTCAATGTAGGTTGCATTCTCATCACAGATTGCCTTATCTGAACATAAACACTGTAAATTAGATTGTATTCTCTATGTAAAAGACAATCATCATTGCTAAATATCAACCACGAAACAACCAACCAAACAAGGAGCTACACGAGCTCTAAGCAACCGAAAAAACCAACCAAACAAGGAGCTACACAAGCTCCATCCAGCTGCAGAAAACAGAACCGAAAAAACCAACTGATAATCACAATTTAATTATAATTTTATACCCTAATTACCTATTTTATATGAATAAATATCCTGCTAATAACTATTTTTATCTTAATTTACAGGTTAATGGAGTATTAATGAATAAGAGCCCAAATGACTCAAATCCTCTGATTTTCTACCAATTTTTAAAGCCCAAATATGAAGACAAACGAAGGCCCTAGATGCCAAAGTGATTCAAGAAGAAATCGTGTGAAAAAATCAAGAAAAGACAAATTCTGTTGGAGACCAATCGGTCGGCCAACCGATTGGTCAATCGGTCGGCCAACCGATTGACCAACCGATTGACCAACCGATTGGTTCGCAACATATTTGATCAATGGCTGATTTCAACTCCTTGGTGGCCAAGTTTGATCCAATGGTTTATGTTCACTCCGTTGGGCTATAAATAGGGGTTGAGGGGGAGAGGTTTGAGTGTGAAATATTTTGTAAAAACTCTATTTGGAGAGGAGGGTTACTCTTAATTGAGAAGGCCTTCTAAAATTATAACTTTTGTTACACAATAAATAAAATTTTCACCCTTCAATTTCTCTTCTTCTTATCCAAGGACCAAAAGGAGGATGAGATGAAGATCATGAGTTGTAGGTTTTATTTTATCTCTTTTGCATTTTTTAATTGCTTTGTAGTTTAGATTTACTTTCATGTCTTGTCATTAATTCATAGATTAGATTTACTTTCCTTGCAATTTTCTTTTTCTTTATTTTCTTTGCTCTTATTTTCCTTTTTGTACTTAGTTTTCTTTCCTCCTCCCTCTCTTGATTTCTTTTTATTTTCCAAAGATGTGGAACTAAGCTCTTGTGGGGATCTAGTTTTGCATGAAACTAGTCTAATTCTCTCTTATATTTGTGAATCACTCTCTTAAGCTTAAAAGATCATGTTTAGGCTAATCAACTAGAGAACTAATCGATAGAAGAAGAATTTGATAGTCTATGCTTTCCTTAAGTGGTTTGATAGGTTATGCTTATGAATTCTAGGATTACTTTCTTGTTGTTATTCTCCTCATGAGTATTGATTTCATTTATGTGATAATTTGATAGGTTATGCTTTCCTTAAGTGGTTTGATAGTCTATGATTAATAAATCTAAAATAAAATGTGATAAAAGAGAATGGTTCATATATTATAAGTGAGATAGCTAGTCTATTCAATTCTAGATTCCTTCATATCTCTAACTGAATCCTCCATCTTTTGCCTTCTTGATTTTGATTTCTTGACCTTGATTTTCCTTTACTCTCTCCCTCATCTCAATCTCATTTTATTTTCTTTGCATTTATTTTCTCTCACTTTCCATCTCTCCATTCTCACTTCCATTTTGATTTATTTACACTTTGCCACCTTCACAATCTCAATCTCTCCACAACACATTTTCTTCCTCGTTTCATTTATTTTGCACATAATCCACAATACACTCTCTAAATCTTTTCATGACCACTTTCACCATGTACATAAATTCCTAATTGTCGTGCATAATTTGAGAACCAAAACTTGAACAAGCTCTTCCTACTTCCGTTCCTCGTGGGATCGATAACTCTTTATACTATAACTTGATAGGTTGTATATTTGCAACGCTAGGAGGTGATCATTTATTTCCCATCAAGTTTTTGGCGCCGTTGCCGCGAAATAGCGCATAAGTAGGATTTTGATTAACTTTGGTTCCTTAACTTGTGTGTTTTTCTTTTGTGAAGGAATTTGGAACTTGAAGATTAAGAGTTGAAGAACCAAGATTGAAGATTTGCCTCCAACAAGGCTTTGGATAGCGATTGCGTGGGTAACTCTTCTTTCTAGTATTCTCAATTCTACCCTTTAGATAGTTCATTCACATTAGAGACAATTAGGATAAAAAAAAAAGAAGAGACTTTACATTTGTCGACCCTAATAAACTTCATTTCTTTGATTGTCGACCATAATACAAAATGAAAAGATTTTTATTTTTGCATTCTTTTTAGTTGCTTTTAATTTCTAGGGTTGCACTTCATATAATAGTAGGAATTCACCAAAGTGATTTGAGCATCTTGATTTGGCACACACTTGAAAATATCTTAAGGGCAAAATCCATTAATCAAGATAAGGTGAGGGATTTCATCACCCTTTGCTTAGTCTAAAAATCACTAATTCCTCACTACACATACCCAAGCCTTTTAAAATTGATTAGACGTTGGCCCCTAAGGATTCGACTTCATTAAGGAACAAGAAATCCTTAAGTGAACCAGTCCAAGTTTATTTGGATTAATTAGTGTCTAAGGCAAGGTTTAGGGGTTGCGTAAGGCGCTCCGCAAGGAAAGAGATACTTAATTGATCTTTGATCTCCCTCTAGTACTATCCTTACCTGGCTAATTATCCAAGTAAACTTTGATCTTTTTATTAAGGGAATTTTTGGTTAGGAGCTGGTCTAAGTCAAGTTTAGGCTTAACCCTAGAGTTAGGGTGATTGAAAAGTGATTGCCTTGATTTGCTTTCAGTTAGTTTTTCTTTTTTTTTTCTCATCATCTTCTTGATTTTTTCTCTTTTCCTTTTTCTTAAAAAAAACAAAATTTTGATTTTGGTGTATGCAAACTTGGGTTAGGGATAATTGCAATCATTTAATCCGTGTTGATTCATCCTTTGAAACATTTGAAGAAATGACCAACCCTAACCCACCCGTTCTTCAAGATATATGTTACCCAACTAGGAATGCAATCCCTTCATGCATTAAGCTCCCAGATGTAAATAGAACCAATTTTGAACTTCGACCGCATTTCATAAACATGTTTCCAAAATTCTTAGGAGTCAAAATCGAAGATGCATACATCTTTATCTCCGAATTTGAAGAAGTTTGCCTCATGATTAAGATGAGGGACTTATCCGAAGATGCGATCAAACTCCGATTTATTCCATTTGCCCTTAAGGACAAAGCTAAAAAATGGCTGTATAGCTTACCCACAGATTTCATCTCAACTTGGGGTGAATTTGTAAAAGTTTTTCTGAAAAAATTCTTTCCTATCCACAAAACGGTCAAGCTTAGAAACAATATTCAAAATTTTAAAATTGTCACGGGAGAACCTTTTTGAAAGTATTTTGATAAATTTAAGGATCTTGTTATCCAATGTCCTCACCATGACCTTGAAAAGTGGCGATTATGCCAAATCATTTATAAAGGATTGGATTATTCTTCAAAAACTTTCTTAGAGTCAATATGTCAAGGGGATTTCATGAAGAAAAATAACGATGAAGCTTGGGACTTTTTAGAGAGTTTATCCGAGAAAACCATGCAGTGGGAACACTATGATGACCGTGTTTCATCAGTTTCCCAACCCAAAATCAGTGGTCTTTCCTTAGAAATAAACATAGCCTCTGAAGCAAAGATGGCGACGATCATGCGTAGGTTAGAAGCTTTAGAAGTCAAAGAACGAGCTCCCGCTCAAATCAATCAAGTTTCAGCCTCAGGATGTCATAACTGTCTGTCTCCATCTCATGTTTCAGAGGAATGTCCTCTTTTAGGACCCGGTCAACCACTAGGTCAGATAAACGCTGCATTCCAGCGTCTGGCGATTGATCCATTTTCTCCAACCTACAATCCAGGTTGGAGAAATTATCCGAATTTTGTATGGAACCAGGGAAACTACTTCGGGAATTAAAATTTCACTCCCTCTTCAAACCAACAATTTCCTAGGGGAAACATAGTTCCTCTTAATTTTCAACAACCGAATCTATCATTTCAAAATCAGTCTCCTCATCACCAATCTGCAAATCACACTCCTCAAATTGCTGATCATGATAAACGTCTTAATATTTTGAAAAGGGTCTAGAAACTTTGATTAAAACCTCTACACGCACTCACCTAACTTGTTGACTCAAACATCAAACACGCTTGAATTCCTTCATGCAATCAACCGCAAAATCATTTCAACACTCAAGCCATAGCTAGGTTAGAAACCCAACTTGGTTAACTAGCTAATGCCATGAGTGAGAGAGAGAAAGGAACTTTTTCCGAATCAACCTGTGACCAACCCAAAGGACACGGGTACAAGTTCAGCCTATGAGGCTCAAGTGAATGCAATCCATTCACTCCGATCAGATAGAGAAGTGGATAATCAAGTTAGAGTGCCTCCAAGCCAAACCCATGAACCCGAACAAGTTATTTCTCCTTCTAATGAATCACCCAATTCTGATAACCTGAGCCTAATCTTGATAGGTTTAAACCAGTTGCTCCATATCCAGATAGACTCAGGCCTAGGAATCACTCTCCTCGGGAGGAGAAGATCCTAGAAACCTTTAAGCATGTTAAGGTCAACATTCCTCTCTTAGATATAATCGAACAAATCCCGACTTATGCTAAATTTTTGAAAGATTTGTGCACTAAAAAGAGAAGAATAAATGTTCCGAAGAAAGTCTTTCTTGCTGCCAATATCACTGATATAGTCTCAAAGTCCATGCATCTGAAACATAAGGATCCAGGTTGCCCTACCATCCCTTGTATCATTAGTAAAAGTCACATTGATAAGGCACTTTTAGACTTAGGGGCCAGTGTTAATTTACTTTCATACTCGGTCTATCAACAACTAGGTGTAGGAGAACTCAAACCAACCAAATGCACCATACAGTTAGCTGATAGATCAGTCAAAGTCCCCAAGAGTGAGATAACAGATGTTTTGATTAAGGTTGGAGAGTTTATTTTTCCTGTGGATTTCATTGTCACAGCAGCGATGCTTTCCAATCGGAGGACAAATACCTGTCATCTTAGGAAGACCGTTCTTAGCCACATCTATTGCTCTTATTAACTGTAGAACTGGTCAAATGAAACTGTCCTTTGGGAATATGACTGCTAATATCAATATTTTTAATGTAGAGAATCAGCCAACTAATCAACCTTTTAAAATAAATTACATTCAGGAGATAGAAGAAGAGAATAACATAGACCTTAGTTTTAAGGAAATTTTTACTGAGGAACTGAAAATTTTCTTTGAGAATGAGGAAACTATTGGAGAACTATTTTCAAATGAACTTAGATTTTTGAAAATAACCAACCAAAATGTCAAACCTTAAATTTTGTATTTGAGGAAATTTTTAAAGAAGACTTGGTTGCACATAATTTTATTAATAAAGAATCTAAGTTAAAAAAGCACAACACCATTATTACCTACCTTCTATTGCTTCAAACATCATCGAAACCTCAAAATTTTCAGAATATAAACACATTTTTATATCATTTTGGATTTCTTTAAATTTTGGGGTAGAATTTTCAGCAATAAGGTAGGATTTAATGTGGAATGTGAGCTTTTCATATTTTATATGTTATTCTACATTTGTATTTTTGTCCCACAATAATAATAAAAAGAATTTATTCTTCTCTCATGTGAGTGTTTCTTGCTTATTTCAAAACAAAAAAAACATATGAAAAAATAAACATATGAAAAAGGAGAATAAATTTTGACTTCACCCTCCTCATACCAAGGTAATTTCGATTTCTTTTCATTGTTCTAGGTCGATCGAATAAATGTAAGTGCTTCAATTATTATCTATTTTACTTTGTGCATAATAGAATTTGCATTGAGGACAATGCAAAATTTAGGTGTGGGGTGGAGATTAGTCATTTTTTGCTCTTTAGTCATTTTCCTCTTTTTCTTACCATTTTTATGTCATTTTTCTTTTCATAAAAAAGTCACTTGCCAACTTAATAGAGGTGATTAATAATTGATCTATTTGATAGAATTTAAGTCTTCTAATCCTTAGTTAGTTCTATACTCAAGTTTACCTTTTATGATAACTCCAAATAAATTTCTTAAGAAATGATTTTCAAAGTAGTATACTTCACTTAAGTCTTAACTTAGATTTTAAAGTAATGAAATTTTTGCATGTTTAGCTTAGAGTTAAAAATAAATTTTCAAGTTGTCCTAATCTATATATCTTTCAAAATATATACATATACTCATATATAAATATATACATCATATATATATAATGCAAAAAATTCTTGAACTCCAATGTGGTTCTATCTTATTAAGCCTAAGTTAACTGAGTAATTAAGCCCAATGAGTATTTTCATACTTAATGACCTAAGCCCACTTGGGTTGGGATCCATTGGTCCAAAATTCTTTAATGGTCACTTAGAAAGCTCGACAAAGTAGAACAAAATCACTATGGAATAAAGATTGTCAAATATATATATATATATATATATATATATATATATATATATATATATATATATATATATATATATATATATATATATATATATATATATATATATATATATATATATATGTGTGTGTGTGTGTGTGTGTGTGTGTGTGTGTGTGTGTGTGTGTGTGTGTAACATATATATCTATATAGTTATATTTATATATTTTTGAAAAATAAATTGATTAAGAGACTTGAAAATTTATTGAAACAAAGAGCTAGCATGTTCTCTTCAAAATTTTTATTTTTCTAAGTTAAACTTGGTTTTGTATAACTATGATGAAAAGATTTTCTTAAAAAATTACATTGGAGTTATGATAAAACGTTTTCTTGAGTATTAACCAACTTCAATTGGAATGTTTGAATATATCAAATGAATTAATTATTTCATTAACTTCTTTAAATTGGCAAGTTATCTGAATTTTGTGGGTATATTCACTGCAAACCCTCAGGAGACTACAACTCGTCCACTGGGGTAACCCAGGAGTTTAAAGGCTTGTTGTATGTGCTAAATACAATCGTGATTCCTGCAAAAGTGAGTTAGAAATTTTCTTTCTTTGCTAGAGGACTAGCAAAAGTTTAGGTGTGGGGGTATTTGATAATCACAATTTAATTATAATTTTATACCCTCATTACCTATTTTATATGAATAAATATCCTGCTAATAACTATTTTTATCTTAATTTACAGGTTAATGGAGTATTAATGAATAAGAGCCCAAATGACTCAAATCCTCTGATTTTCTACCAATTTTTAAAGCCCAAATATGAAGACAAACGAAGGCCCAAGATGCCAAAGTGATTCAAGAAGAAATCATGTGAAAAAATCAAGAAAAGACAAATTGGAGATCGGTTTGCTGCCATCGCCGGTCAATCTACGCCAACTGATTGGCCAACCGATTGACCAACCGATTGGTTCGCAACATATTTGATCAATGGCTGATTTCAACTCCTTGGTGGCCAAGTTTGATCCAATGGTTTATGTTCACTCCGTTGGGCTATAAATAGGGGTTGAGGGGGAGAGGTTTGAGTGTGAAATATTTTGTAAAAACTCTATTTGGAGAGGAGGGTTACTCTTAATTGAGAAGGCCTTCTAAAAATTATAACTTTTGTTACACAATAAATAAAAATTTTCACCCCTTCAATTTCCTTTCTCTTCTTCTTATCCAAGGACCAAAAGGAGGATGAGATGAAGATCATGAGTTGTAGGTTTTATTTTATCTCTTTTGCATTTTTTTAATTGCTTTGTAGTTTAGATTTACTTTCATGCAATTTACTTTCATGTCTTGTCATTAATTCATAGATTAGATTTACTTTCCTTGCAATTTTCTTTTCTTTTTCTTTATTTCTTTGCTCTTATTTTCCTTTTTGTACTTAGTTTTCTTTCCTCCTCCCTCTCTTGATTTCTTTTTATTTTCCAAAGATGTGGAACTAAGCTCTTGTGGGGATCTAGTTTTGCATGAAACTAGTCTAATTCTCTCTTATATTTGTGAATCACTCTCTTAAGCTTAAAAAGATCATGTTTAGGCTAATCAACTAGAGAACTAATCGATAGAAGAAGAATTTGATAGTCAATGCTTTCCTTAAGTGGTTTGATAGGTTATGCTTATGAATTCTAGGATTACTTTCTTGTTGTTATTCTCCTCATGAGTATTGATTTCATTTATGTGATAATTTGATAGGTTATGCTTTCCTTAAGTGGTTTGATAGTCTATGATTAATAAATCTAAAATAAAATGTGATAAAAAGAGAATGGTTCATATATTATAAGTGAGATAGCTAGTCTATTCAATTCTAGATTCCTTCATATCTCTAACCTGAATCCTCCATCTTTTGCCTTCTTGATTTTGATTTCTTGACCTTGATTTTCCTTTACTCTCTCCCTCATCTCAATCTCATTTTATTTTCTTTGCATTTATTTTCTCTCACTTTCCATCTCTCCATTCTCACTTCCATTTTGATTTATTTACACTTTGCCACCTTCACAATCTTAATCTCTCCACAACACATTTTCTTCCTCGTTTCATTTATTTTACACATAATCCACAATCCACTCTCTAATCTTTTCATGACCACTTTCACCATGTACATAAACTCCTAATTGTCGTGCATAATTTGAGAACCAAAACTTGAACAAGCTCTTCCTACTTCCCGTTCCTCGTGGGATCGATAACTCTTTATACTATAACTTGATAGGTTGTATACTTGCAACGCTAGGAGGTGATCATTTATTTCCCATCACCAACCAAACAAGGAGCTACACAAGCTCTAAACAACCGAAAAAACCAACCAAACAAGGAGCTACACAAGCTCCATCCAGCTGCAGAAAACATGCCAATGCTCGAGAGCTCATTATTAACATCATAACCCAAAAACATGTTAAGTTGTGTCAAACGTACATATTTTCACATCATACACAAACAATCATACACAAACAATCTTCCAATGCTCACTATCTAAATGTTTTTTAAATAATTAGTCCAGGTAATCTTTAATATTTTCAAATTAGTCATCAAAGCACCGAAATTTCACTTTCCCCTCTCAGTTCCAACATTATATCAAAATCTCCCATGTAATTAGTAACAATGTGATTCGCGGGGAATTTTCAATTTTACTTAACTTTTTTGGCATTGGTTTCTAATTATAACTCAAAATCGAAGTCATTCAAAACCCAAACATGTTGAAATCGCAGACCCATTGTGAATTCAGAAATTTTCAAGCAAAAACAGGTTAAATAATGTCAAATGAACCAGTACAAAAATCATAATAAATGAAGTATCAATTCGAGGTTAGAAATAGCAGTAGCATTCATCATTAAAAAAAAATTCGAGTTTAGAAATATACCTAGCTTTCGGTTTCGAACCGTAAATAGAAGATGAAATCCGAAACTCCCAATGGAAGATGAAAACCCAAAATCACAATCGAAGCTCAAAATCGATGGACCAACCAGCAATCCTCCCCGTCGGAGCCCTAGCTTTCGGTTTCGAACCGTAAAGAGATCATATCTAGGGTTCTTTGCGAGAGAGGAGAGAGTTTTCGTGGGAGAGATGGAGGAGACACCGCTGCGGATTCTAGGGTTTGAAGAGCGGTGAAATCCGAAAGAGAGAGGAAATGAGGGGAACTCAGTTTTTTAATTCCCATTTATTCGCAATCCTCACCTTTTTAACCCAAATCCGAGCCAAATTCTCCGATTTCGTTTTCCATAAAATACCCCTCCTACATTCATTTTATAGATAATCAAATCTATAAAAATTTACTGATCCAAACACTGTATTAAAATTTAGGGTTTTTTCATGGAAACCACCTTAAGTTCAAAACTTTATAAAACCAATTTTCCTTTTTCTTCTTAATCTCTCCATCCATTCATTTCCTTTTATAATCAATCCATTCTCTCTATCCTCCTCAAATTCCTAAAACCTCCTCCCTCCTCCTCATCCCCAAATCCTCCTCCTCTTTTTTCATTTAGGATGAGCGAATCAAACTTCTATTTTTAAAGAAATTATTCAAAAGTGTGACTTTGAGCATTTTGACTTATAAGATTTATCAAAAACTTTAGCTTTTATAAAATTTTGAACTTATAAGGATTTATGAAAACCCTAAAATTTATTTAGATTTCGTTATTTACGATCCTACGCATGGCGGGACCAAATCCTAATCCTAATCAATAAAATTTTGAACCAAACACTCCCTTGGTCTCGAGCTCATTCTACTTCGGTCCCCAAAGCATGCGCTGGCTTGTTCTAGTCTGTTGATGGAGGAATCATTCGCATCGCTGTCCTCGTCGCTGAAGGTGGGCGTCGGCGAAGGGTTTTCTTTTGGCGGCGATCAGACATAAATTGTAAACTAATTTTGTGTTCGACAAAGAACTGTACTTTTTAAAAACTATTTAACTCGAAGGATAAAATCGATCTGATCCAATCCAATCCAATCAAATCTCTTCCAATGGACCCCACCTCGGCCCGCGCCTTCTCCGTCGACCTCCTCGTCGGCCAAGCCTCCAAAGGGCACGGCGTCATCACCTCCATGGCCGCCGGCAACGACGTCATAGTCCTCGGCACCTCTAAGGGCTTCCTCATCCGCTACGATTTCAACATGGCCAACTCCTTCGGTACCCTTTCCCCCCCAAAACCCTAACCCTAGTTATAACTCTTCTCAGACTTTGCAATTGTTTTGATTTGTTGGCAGATCTTGATTTGTCCGGTGGCCGAGGCGGTGATCAGCAGGTGCATAGGGTTTTTCTTGATCCTGGGGGGAGCCATTGTATTGTTACTGTGGTTGGGAGTGGGGGTGCTGAGAGTTACTATACGCATGCTAAATGGGCGAAGCCAAGGATTTTGACGAGGTTGAAGGGGCTTGTTGTCAATGCTGTCGCTTGGAATCGGCAGCAGATCACTGAAGGTGGGTTTTTTTTCTTCTTCTTGGCTTTTATATATGCAGCAGATTGATGAAGATTAAGTCTTGGCGTTTTTATGGTATGCGATTGAGTAGTTTTTGAAGTTCATGTTAGAGATAGAGACCCTTTTCAATCACACAAGCACACGAGAGAAACAATCAAGCAAAAACTTTTAGGACCATTTAGTCCCACTTTAACTAAATAGCAAGTTAATTGCGGGTTTATAGGGGATTTGTGTTTCCTCCCTGAATCAGCTAGCTTTAGGAGCAAGTCTCTCTCTCTCTCTCTCTTCCTCAAGTGGTATCAGAGCCAACCCCATGTTCCTGGTTACAAGTTAGGAGCATATATGATGAAGCTGGCAGCACAGTGTTCCTGTGCAATGCCAAAGGGTGATTTTGAGATTTAATGTTTGATTTGGATTAGGCTAGTGCAAAATCAGTCTGCTTGGGTGCTGGGACTGCGGAAGTGTGATGATATTTTAGGGCCCATGTACTCCCATTTTGACTAGATGCTAAGCTAATTCTGGGTTTATAAGAGATTTGGTTCCCTCCCTCCTTATAATAGCTAGCTTCATAGAGGCTAGTTCTTCTAGGTGCCCTACATAGAGCCCACTAATATAATATGGTTCAAACAAAACAACAACTTTAGCCTATGTCCACCGGGCACCTACAGGAAAAATCATCTATGAGTAAGAACCTGCTTCTATGATAAATCATTGATCTTTTTATTCGCTAACCCTCGCTCTCACATTTCCATGGCCATTCTCACTCTAATCAAACACTAGCATTAGTTTCATCTATTGATACATACATATAGAGGAGCTGGCCCGATTAACCCAACTTCAGTGAGTCCTGTGCAATATGTACAAAATAATCCCACCAGTTCACTGATTTATATGAGTTAAGTCCCGAATATCCTTTTCTTCCTTCTGGTTGTCAATTATACATTTTGGACCTTAGATTTAAGGTAGTATTAGAAGAAAGAACTTTGAGTTATACAACGAATAATGTAATGTATTGAATGGATAAAATGTAAGCTTTTATGATACTACGCGTAGGATGCAATCCACTGTAAGACAGTGACTAAGAAGCTAATGGTGTCAACAGGGAAGTCAAATGGCCCATATCTGTCTATCTTCACTGTGAGAGTTTTCTATACCTCTGCTGCACTCGCCTAAATGTTGGAGGGCATATGAATATTTATTTGATTTTATTGATATTGTCTATCTGGGCCCCCTCGGATTATATGTAAGTTTGTTTCGTGAACTTCAGGCACAATGGTAGTAAATTAGTAAACTGCCAGTTCACTTCAAGGACCAGGAAGTTTTCTGCAAAGTTTCCAAAATAAAAAGAATGAAAAAGGAAAAAAAAATACTCAATTTTATAAGAATATGGACTTCCCTTTCATTTTCTGGGAAAATGAACAATGACTTCATCTGGGAAACAATTTCTGGATCTTTCTGGGAAAATGAACAATGACTTCATCTGGGAAACAATTTCTGATCCATAGATGTTATCCACTTACTCAATCAGTGGCATAATAGTTGATAATACTATAATTATCTTAAATCATAAACATGTCCAAACAACATAAACATTTCAGTTTTATCTGAAAGCGCCTTGTTTTGCTACTTGAATTCTTTTTCTCCATTCAACTCTATTGATATCCATTCTCCTATTTAGTAGGAAACTTCAATCCTGAACTAAGTACTGTCTTACATAGTCCTGAAATGATAAATGGACACATGGCTGGAAACTGAATGATGCTGCAATTTCTGAACTCTAGATTACCCGCAATGAAGCATGATAAGTCCAAAACAACAAAATTTGACAATTGACACCGACACCACTACCAACGTAGATCAATAATCTCCAAGCATCTTATATGCTGTTTTGAAGGCTTAAATAAATAACTATAGAAATGTAATAAATATTGTTGAAAGCTTTGCAGCCTTCATAAACTTGTGAATGAATTGATCATTCAAGAGTACTTTGAGAATCATCTGGATAGTAAAAGAGGAATATTAAATATTTCATAATTAGGGAGTAGGGACTAGTGGGACTATATCTTTAACAGTCGGTGTATCTTAGCCATTTTTATCTATTTCTTTGGATTTAGCTTCAACTCGGGAAGTCATCCTTGGTACGGAGAATGGAGAAATATACGAGATGGCAGTTGATGAGGCAGATAAGAAGGAAAAGTATGTTAAGTTGCTGTTTGAGCTAACTGAGCTCCCAGAAGCTATTATGGGCTTGCAGGTGAGACAGAATTGCTGATGTCAATATGGTCTCTTTTCTTACCTATTTGCCCACGATTTATTTTGTTGATAGTAACATCAGTTTATTTATGCATGTATTTCAGATGGAAACTGCTGCTGTAATTAGTGCTACTAGGTATTATGTGATGGCTGTCACGCCAACAAGATTATACTCCTTCACAGGCATTGGTTCATTGGAGGTAAGATATTCGTTCTTCATGAGTCCTGCACTTTATTCTCCTGCAAACTTCTCTTGGTTAATGTAGCATATTAAATTTGATTTGCTGAACTACTGAAGAGGTATAGGGTTTTATATAGGGCTGGGAAAATATAAATTTATGAACATACAAGATTGTGTAGATAAATTTATCGGCTTGTAATTTAAGAATATACCGGTTCTCTCTCCACCATACAGCTACAATTTCGGCAATTTCATTCATCTCATTGCTGATTGTTTGACTAAATCACAGTATTGTGTTTAGTTTATGAAATGTGAATGCTATCATAATATGTTCCTTTTCCAGCTCCCATATGTTCATATAAACAGTTCTCTCAAGATGCAAGCTGCAGCAAAGAACAAAATTTTCAGATCTAGTCGGGATAAAGCAAACTATAACTTTGAACATGCTTCATTATCCCACAATGGCAGTTGTGATCAACAGTCTTTGTCATATTTGTGAAAAAACTTTTGAAAATGTAATAAATCACATGTCTTCAAGTTAATCATCTGGTTTCTAGAAATGTTTTTTTAAACAAGGTGATCCTTGAAGAATTTACAAGATAGAAGATGAGTAAAATCTAATTCTGCCCTCCTTTACATGTATAATGTATTCTGTTTTGTAAGAGAACATGACGGGGAATAAAGCCTTTATTTGTTTCACAGAATTGTCTATTAATTTTTTTTTGACAGCCATAATTTTAATGAGGCACAAAAGTGTTTGTGTCACGAGGTTACCTCTAGATTTAGCAGGACTACAGGATTATGAAAGCAATGTTCTTTGGATAATATGTTCCTGATACTCTTTAAGACTTTTGCAGACTGTGTTTGCTAGTTATTCAGATCGTGCAGTACATTTCATGGAGCTTCCTGGAGAAATACCAAATAGGCAAGTATTGTTTTTTGTATCAACATTCAGAGAGGGCATGGTCTTTTGTTGTTTTTGTTGTTGTTACACGGACACATAAATATACACTGACATGTTTGATGTTTTTCTTCTATTATTTGACGGGATTGGCCAGGGTATTTGTTTGGCTGATAGCTTATTTTGGGTTGGATGAGGTTGGTAGAGAAGTAGAGTAAGCATTCTAGATTTCTAGTTAGTCTAAAAGGAACGTATTGAATGAGAACGGCAATGATTATATGGTATCCTTGTGTAATCCTTAGCCTTTTAGTTATGGAGGATAAAGCTCATATATTATATACTATTACCATTGAAGTTCTGTAGAAACAGAAGCTTCGGGTGTTAGATGTTTCTTCACGGATTTCACTTTCCTTTTTGTCTATTGTAGCTTCTGCTATAGCTTCAAGAAGGAAACATCTAAGAACTTGTCTCTCTATGTGGGCACTCTTTTTCTTTGTTTCTCATAGTCCTATCATATTCCTTCCCAATGTTTCTGTAGTTTAATGAAGAGAACTTTGTAGGTAAGTAACTAGCTTCTCTAAGTCAATCGATATTCTTTCATTGATAAGGAAGCTGGAAAAACATTAGAGGAAACCGGGTAATAATGGAAATTGGCACCAGACCCCATTAAATACCCCTTACTACCTTACTACCTTCTGTTCTTCATTGGCGAATTAGTGTAGATGAGTGAAGAACAATTGTGTTGGTTTGGTGGAAAGAAGTATGTTGGATGGACCTATAGGACTACTTTGTATATATATATATATATTTGACCTC